>JAQQSW010005036.1:0-14295 GCA_028646575.1 Pseudocheirus occidentalis | reverse complement strand
TTCTCCTGGGGTGTTACAGCAGCTCACAGCTAAGGAAATGTGTCTATTCAGTTAGTCTGAACTTGTGACAACATTGTTGTAGGGAACTCCCAAGGAGGAAACTCCTTCTACCTACACAGATCACCGCTTATCCCTGACTTTTCAGCTTAGGGGTCTAGGGTCTCACAGCCAAAAGACATCAAAGGCAAGACTTGAACACAAGTCTTTCTGACTCTACTTTTGCCCTCTATCCAATAAGTTGAGCTCCTTCTCTAATAAATAAAGACAATTTAACCTATGGCCTTATTCTGTTTAATTGTTGTTGTTGTTGTTGTTTGGAGCTGGGGAGAGACAGGGGTCACCATTTTATGAGCATTTCAGGAAACTGGGGAGACCAGGTCTCCCTATCTCATCAAGGCACAAAAGGCAATCCCACACCGGTTAGGGTAATGGATAGAGGACTTTGGTCTGGAGTCAGGAAGATCTGAGTTTAAATCCAGCCTCAAACATTTACCTTGAACAAGTCACTTAACCTTTGCCTCAGTTTCCTCATAGTACCTACTTCCCAGATTTGTTGTGAGGATCAAATGAGATATTTGGGGTTTTTTTAAGTGTTGGCACATAGTAGGTACTTAATAAATGTTTATTCCCTTTTCCCTTACTCCTCTCCCAGTCATATTGACTAGCTTTGACCAGGCACCTGACACCTCCAGTCCCATCCCAGCACCTGAGGGAAGCCCCATGTTAGCACCAGGTTTAGACTGAACACTTGATCAGCTTTAGCCTTACCAAAGCTCAGAATACCCAAGCCCAACCAATCTACCATGAGCTTGGATTTTAAAAGAACACAAACAAAAAAAGAAAAGTGAAGGCACAGAACAAAAGGCAAATCCAAGTACTTGATAAAGACCTCTCACAAAGGTTTCCCCAAAGCTACCTCACTGATGCAGGAGAATTGGAAAACGTTTTAAGGACAATGAAAAGGAACTTTTACATTTTTTAAAATCAAAGTTCTGGGCAAAAAAGGCTAGGCTACTGTTTGGGGGTAGCTGCTATAATGTTAAGAAGACATAATTATTCAACTCTTACTTTGTTCCCATCTTCTCTGCTAAGGACGATGATCTCCAGATGGAAGGAAAATGGTTAAGAGGGAATTGGAATGGGACTTAGGTGAGATGCTAATAAGAGAAGCAAGCACCTTGATGATCTAAATTGATTCAGGTTTCCTGACCTGGGCAAATTATGCTCCAGGGTACCGAAAAGATCACAGATATAATCACCAGATTGTTACTCATGATATTTTAAGAATAAGGAAGAACTAACATACCAAAGGACTAGAAACGGGCAAATGTTCCAAATTTTGAAAAGGGGAAGAATGTAAGTTATGAAAAAGAGAGCCCAGCAAGGTGAAGGCAAATCCCTGGGAAAAATGTTAAGATAAATGGATTAAACAGGTGGCCTTTGACTCTTCAAAGGGGAAGCAGTGATCACAAAAACCAGCATGGCTTCATTAAGTACCAGTCATGCCAAACTAACCTTATTTCTTTTCTTGACAGGTAATAAAAATGGTAGACTAGGGACTACAACAGATACATATATCTAGATTTCAGCAAGGTATCTAGCAAAATGTCTCATCATTTCCTTGGGGACAAGATGTAGAAACATAGATTGGTTACTATAATACAGGGAGACAGCTTTAGAAAGCCTATATCCAAAGAGGCGTTGTTGAAGGACTTGGTGCTAACTTGGAGGGAAATCTCTAGAGATGGGCCACAGAAATCTGCCCTGTTCTTTTGGACATTTTTATCAACAATTGATGAGTTAGATGAAGACATAGATAAGCAATCTTATTAAATATAAGAATGATACATATCCGGATCGGACAGAAGGAGAAGATACTGTTGCTTGTGCATTATATGACAGAATCAATTTTCTTATCTGTAATGTTTAATGAATAGTCATTTGTAGTACTTAATGAAGCCACGATAGCTCCCAGTGATCAGTGCTTCACTTTCTAAATACTTATAGGCCATCTGTTTTAATGAGAGTTTTAGATGAAATGATTCTTTCAAAAAAAAACTCCACTTATAAATCTTAAGCTTCTGGAAATCCATACATTAAAAGGATGGCTTGTCCCTAACAAAATGGAATTTGGGGTGGGGGGTGGATAAAAATAATCTGCACTAGTAAAGTAAGTTGAGACTAGACAGTTCATGGGAAAAGAAAAAATATTTAGGAATCCTAGTTGATAGCAAATTCAGAATGGGTCAATAGTACAAAGTGAAGATTAAAACAAAAAACAAATATTAATTTCTCAGGCCCTCATAACAGCAGCAGCAAGGGATCACAGAAGATAGAGCAGTGTGCTTGGAATTAGGAAGACCTGAGTTTACTTACTGTCTGATCACCAACAAGACACTTAACTATCCTCAGCCTCAGCTTCCTTGCTTATAAAGTGGGTATTAGGGATTTGGCACATACCCAATCACCTAAGAGGGAGGAACTCAGATGGGAGAACCTTGGGACCAGGTCCTGGGAAACAGAACTGGCACACATATGTACATTCTACATTGACCTACCATGGGGTTGAAAGCAGTCTTTTTCCATTGCCTGCATAGCTTTAACTTTTTGTCTTTAAGTCTACCTGACTGAGGCATAATTAATCAGTCTCTTTTCAGCAGGGGTAAAGGATTCATTACTTTATAACAGAGGATATCATGCAGTAAAGGAGGCAACTTTATCTGACCACTACAACCATCCCCTTCCAAGTCATGTAGGTCTGAAAAATGGGCTTCCAATTCTGGTCTATTTTGTAGGGGCAAGGGACAAGAGAGCTCAAGCCACAGGAATCTTGGAGCCCATGATTCCATAGTGGATGCTATAACAAGTCCATTAAGGAAACCCTGAGAAGCCAGGATCTCAGGATATTAGATCAAAGTGCTCTTTGGACTTGAACTTGATGGAACTAATATACTGCAGGAACTGAGTTGAGCTGGAAAACTAAAACCCACATCTAACCCCACTCTCTTATCTGAGAACCTTGAAAGCTTCATATTTTACTTTAAAAATTAAGACCATGTGCCACGAGCTGCTTCTTCTCCCCTCTTCCTTATTTCATATCACTCATATGCCTTCTGTCACTGTTTCCTCCCTCACACCTATCTCCATCCCATTCCATCCCATCTTCTCCCACAAATTTCCCCCTCTCTCACCCCCACTCTATCACTTAGTTTTAATCTCTCCTTCTCTACTGGCTCATTCCCTACTACCAACGAACTGGCCTGTGTCTTCCCCTCTCTCTTCTTAACCCCAGGAATCTGTCTTCCAACTTCATTGTTCCACCAAAACTACTCTCTCCAAAGCTGCCGATGTTCTCTTAGTTGCCAAATCCAATGTTTGTTGTCTTTGACACTCCTGATCACTCAACATCAGCAGATAATTAATAAATAGTTATTGGCTAACTGACCAGGCACTGATCTTACAAATATAAGGAATGAAAGCCCTCCTCTGGTGAAGCATTCATTCTAATATCTGTGGCACTTCCCTCACAAAGTTGTTATAAAACTCGAATGAGATAATGTATCAAAAGCACTTCGCAAAAACATTTTATAAATGTCAGCTGGTCTTAATGGAGAAACTTGAACATTTGTTGACAACATTAAAAAGCCAAGCAATTAATTACTCCCTGGGGCTTTTAAACACCCGTAGTATAAGTAAGAAAAGGTGGTGCTCAATGTTAGTAGGAAAATCATATTAAGTCAGGGAGGGATGTCTATCACAGTTTACTTGAGTAAAGTTCCTAACTTGTACCTAGGTGTTGATTGCGTTTGATCTGTATCACATCTTCACATATTGGCTATGTAAATATTATTCATTAGTGAAGCGCAGGAATACTCACATTTCTACAATGCCGCAAGATTTGCTTTCCTAACAATAGGCCTGTGATAGAGGAAATTTCCCCACCTTTGTCCCCATTTTACAAGGGAATGTTGAAGCTCAGAGAGGTTCATTCATGAAGAGTACAATAATGTAAGTGTTGTAGCTGGAATTCAGACCAAGGTGTTAGTAACCCATACACTCTTGAAGTTATGTCTCATGTATTATCAAGGTCTGTGATCCTCTGAAATCCCTTCCAACACTACATTTATGATCCAAAGAGCCAACGAATTCAAGCACAGAACACACAATGACAAAGACTGTGTCCCATCTGCTCCTTTGCTGATAAGGTGTTATGAAAAGAACTGAAGGAAAGTCAGGAAACTGAGGAAACCAGGGAAAAAAGTCAGAGACATGGGAAAGTGGGCTGGAAAATCTGGAAGAAACATTTTGAAGATTGCACTAAACCTTTAAGATATATGCTAAAATTTCTTTATGTAAAGAATTACATAAGGAATTTTAAATTCCAGTGTCTTTATATGAATTAATGGAGTAAATATACAACTGCCAACTGTCTCTGTACTACAAATCAGAGCATTGAAGGACACAAACAGTGACGTTTGGGGATTTCTTCAGCCCTGCCACCTATACTGCACTCTGATCAAATTGTGGTGTAGATTGTAGAGAACAGAGCGCTCAGCCTGGAAGCAGTAAAACACGGATCTGAAGCACACGTGTGATAGTATTTACACAGCCTTTCAATGTTTACAAAACACATTGCAAATATTTCATTTTTCTCTTCCTACCAATTCCAGGTAGTAGATACTATTATCATTCCTATTTTATAGATAGAGAAACTGAGGCAGGCAGAAATTAAGTGACTTGCCCAGGGATTCTGTTAGTGTCTGTGGCTGGATTCAAACTCAGGTCTTCCTGACTCAAGCTCCTGTATTCTATCCACTGGGCCACCTAGCTTCTAGGCACTTATGATATTCCCTAGCTGTGGAACCCTAGGCAATTCACCTGAACCTCAGTTTCCCCAACTATAAAATGTACATAATAATAACTATAGTGCTTGTCTTACAGAAAGGTGTGTGTGTGTGTGTGTGTGTGTGTGTGTGTAAACTGGAGAAAGGGATTGCCTTCAATGATAGGAAAATCATAATTAAGTTTAACCATGTGAGTTGTAACAGTTTATTTACTGTTAACTAAATTGGGAAAGACCTTATACACATATATTTCCCTATTTCTCATTTTATTATATATATTCATATATTTGTACACACACATATAAAAAGTTACATATATTTAAATATATATAATATATTTATAAGTTATGTATATGTATGATATGTGTATATATACATATATATATACATATTCACACATATATACAGCAGTGTACTGATAAGTGTTTAACAACTAGCTTTCCAAGGGGCGGGGGAGGAATGCATTTTAATCTTTTTTAATCTAATGGGTATTACTAATGTTTCCTACATTCCTTTCTTGAGGCTAGACAATCAACAAAACAATAAATTAAGCCCTGATTTACAGCCAGGGCTGATTTCTGGGGTGTAAATGCCCATGCTGACAGTTTAACAACCAGCTCTTGAAAATCAGCTCAGACCTGTCTCCAGCACTCTCCTGTGTGGAAGTATATGATGCTTTAGACTTTCTGATTACACAAGCTGCCCTTTATCTATTTCTCACTATCCCCACATGACCTGTTCACCTCAGGATCAGAGGTCTTTCTGTTGACCTTCTTTATGCTCCTCATGCGTACAATTCTTCGCTGGTTAGATTGTGTTGTAGCTGACTCAAACCCTCCTGGTACCTCTGTACCCACAAAACCACAACTCTGAGTCACACCTGCACTGCTGAAATCACTTGTTTGGTCTCTGTACCTCAAGTCTCTCTCAACTACAATACACCCTCTACTTGGCAACCAGAGTGTTTTCAACTAAATGACAGATCAGGCCATGTGCTCCCCACCCTCACCCCTCAGTCAGTTCCTGTGGCTCCCTATTACCTCCAGGAAATAAACTCATTTTCTTGGCATTTGAAGCTCTGCATAACCTGCTGCTTCCTGCCTTTCCAGTCTCTTATACTTGACTCTCCTCTACAGAGTTTGTGTTCCAGCATCACTGGCCCAGCTTCAGTTCCTTTAAGATGAGACTCCATCTCCATGCATTTGCATTAGCTATCTCTCATGCCTGAAAAGCCCTGACCCCATCCATCCACCTCTTAATTTCTCTGACTTTCTTCAAATCTCAGTTCAAATCCTGTCAGGTCTTTCCTGTTCCTGTTCCCACCCTCTACCCCTAACTTACTAATGACTTCTTCCACGCAAAGTCCTTTCCATCTACCAGACATCTATCTTGTATCTACCTGACTGCAGCTAGGTGGCTCAGTGGATAGAGTGCTGGACCAGAAAACAGGCAGACCTCGTTCAAATCCGTTCTTAAACATTTACCAGCTGTGTGATTCTGGGCAAGTCACCTAAACTCTGTTTGCAAACCACTCCATTATCTTTGCTAAAAAAAAAAAAAACAAAACCCTACGGACAGCATAGTCCACAGGGTCACAAAGAGTCTGGCACAATTGAACAACAACATAGGACCCAAGTAATTAATAGTCTTCAAGTTACAGAACGCAGAATTATTTTTAAATGTTTCTGATTCATCTTCATCTAGTCTGTCTCACTGATCTACTTTTCTGTTTTTAAATAAGTATCGAATAATTTTGATGATTGCTATTTTATTCTATAATTTGAGTGGCTATGAAAACACAGGCACATTGCTGTTGGAGCTGGGAATTGATGCAACTATTCTAGAAAACAATTTAGAATTATGCTCAGAAAGTGACTAAAAGGTCCACATCCTTAGACCCAGGAATCCTACTGCTAGGCAGAAAACCCAAAGGTAGGTTAAAGGAAAAGGAGGGGAGGGGAGGGAAGGGAACAGAAGGGGAGGAAAAGGTATAAGAGGGGAAGGGAGTGGGAGGTTGAAACTAGAAACAAAAGCCCCATAGACATAAGAATATCTGTTGCACACTTTTTAAAGTGGCAAGCAGCAGGAAACAAAATAAATCTCCATCAATTGGAGAACGGTGTGCCAAACTGTGGTATGTGAATGTAATGTGGTGTGTGAATGTAATTATTGCACCATGAGAAATGATGACTATGGGAAGAATGATATGAATCAATGCAAAGTGAAGTAAACAGGACCAGAAAAATAATATGCAAAATGATTACCCAAAGAATGGAAAGAACAAAAAACCAAACAAAACTTGATGCCAAATAATTTTAACGACCACGCTCAGCCTCATAGATCAGAAAATGTACCTGCCTTGGGGATCTACAGACACGCCATATACTGTCAGACTCAGTGGGTGAACTGGTTAATTTTGAAGAAATCTTTTTTCCTCTTTCTTTCTTATTCTCTGTTGCAGAGACTGGTTCACCAGGTATCACAAGAAGGAATACTTTTGGAAATGAAATCGATGTATAAAACGAAAGATGGAAATGAATATTTTTAAGATTTATCACTAACAACTCTATACAATTTCCCTAGTCTGTTCCATATCTTGAGTTCATTGTCCATCTACTCTGTCCACCCAACATTGATAGATGAACTCTACGAGTTGTCCATTCAACTAAATATTATAGTTCTGGGCAGCTGACTCCTTGATGAAGGTTAGAAAAAATAATTAATTTTAAAAAATTAAAGTCCTTACTCTGGGCCAAGCACCATTCTAACCACTGGAGATAAAAATAAATTTAAAAGGCAAATACAATTCCTGAGCATGAGGAAGTGTTATTCTAATTCATAACAGGAAGGTTTCAAAAATCGTATTCTACAGCACATTGCATCCTTATAGTCATACAAATAACTAAAAGGCATAGAGAACACAGGACCCCACTATATTTGTTGTTAGTTGACTATGAAATAATTGAGGAGGAGGTTGATGGGAGGAGCTCTACTATGGACATATATATTGGCACTCTATTCAATGACAATTGGCAACTCCTAACTGGTTTCCATTGACTGGGGCAACCTCCAAGGTGGATGGCTGGCTGAGACTGGTGTCACAGAAGCTGCCCCTTTACGCTGGTGTACTCAGTCTTTTTTGGATGTCTTTTCACCATTCCTCTATTCAGAGGACAGATCATAGAGCAAGCAGCTAAGTGGGTGTAGCACTATAGAGAGGGATGCTTCTGCCTGCCCAGTTGGGTTGTCCCAAAGTGCTATGGGTTATCTTAGAGAGTCTCCTAATATACATACACATTAGAAGTCTTCAAACAAAATCTGAAGGTCAGAGTGGTCAGACACCTTGTTGGTGTGACTTTTGTGTCAGATCCAAGTTGGACCTTTGGGGTCCCTTTAACATTCAGATTATTTGATCCTGACCACGATCACCCACTGCATCCTGGGTCATTGGCAGTTGTGTTGACTTTTGTCTTGCCACTGAACTTTGATGACTCTGGAAGAGAGAGTGAGACTGGCAACTTTGCTCAACTCTGAGTCACTTAAATCCAATTCATACTCAAGTCAAGACATCACCCATGATGTCATTAGTCCTCTTTGAAAACGAAGAACAAGGAATAGCAATATTTGATTCTAAATCAAAGACCTGAGTTTCAATGACAGTGCTACTACTGTATACTCCTCAGGCCTCAGCTTCCTTTTCTGTAAAAGGTGGAGGTTGGACTAACTAGATGAGGGGTTCTTAAGCTTTTTAATTTAATAGACCTCCTTGGCAGTCCAGTGAACCTGAGAATTATGTTTTTAAATACATTAATATATATATATATACACATATTATATAGTGTTACAAAGGAAGGTGGTACAATGGATAGAACACTGAGCCTGGAGTAAGGAATGTTTATATTCCTGATTTCAAATCTGGCCTCTGATACTTACAAGCTGTGTGACCCTGGGTAAGTCACTTAACCCTGTTTGCCTCAGTTTCTTCATCTGTAATGTGAATAAAATGTAAAAATGAGTAAAATATAAAATGAACTGGAGCAGGAAATGGCAAACACTCCAGTGTCTTTGCCAAGAAAACCCCAAATGGGGTCACCAAGAGTCAGATCAACTGAAAACAAGTGAACAACAAATTATAAAGGAAACCAATTAGATTAAAATAGAGTTGTCCAAATATTTCTTAAAATAAACACATAGATTTCAGATGAATAGATAAAAACACAAGCCTGCACGTCCCTTGCCCTCCCTCCCCCAAAGGGCAGTTATTATTACCAGTTCTATAGGCTATTTTTCACACCAGGATTTAATCCTCGGAAAAATCTTAGTGAGAACAATTGACTGGGGTTGAGCGCCTTAAAAAGGAGAGGCAAAGTAGCCTCAGATTTGATGTTTACATCCATTTGTCATTCAAGCTAGAAGGCTCTGGGCTCCTCAACCCAAAGTGCCCCCGGCAATTTGCTAGTGGCCAGCTGGTGCGTATTCAAGCCGTAGCTATTGTCATGGCTCCCCTCAGCACTAAGGAAGATGGATCCCACATGGACCCTTTAGTGCCCCCTCCTCCCCTTCCTCTGGCCTCCTGAGAAATGTGTCACTTTGCATACCAAGGCGGGTGTGATCATGATGGACAGAGCAGGAGTGATGAAAACTCCTCAGATTTAAATGATTAAGCTTCATTGGAGGCCCAGCCACTGGGGTGAAATGCCTGTGGTCCATGCTAGAGAAATCAGGAGGAGGGTTCGCCAAGCACATCAACAGATTGTCCTCCAGCTACCGGGCCATGCTGTTACCAGCTCCCTTAGAGCCCACAGGGGCATAGAAGCACAGGCTTAAAGCAGGAAGGGACCTCAGAGGCTGGTACTACACTCCCTCCCACCCCCCTCATTTTACAGGTGAGGCCCAGAGAGGTTGACACAGGTGACAAAGGTGGTAAATAAGAGACAGGATCTGAACCTGTCTTCTCTGACTACAAAGTCTGTACATTGTCCCACGTATCAAACTGATCCTCCATTCTAACCCTCCCATTTTACAGGAGAGGAAACTGAGGCTTAGAAAAAAGAAGTGACAAGAAATGTCCCAGAGATAAATGGGTTTGAAAAACATCTTCCCAAAACCACATAGGGGAGCCGTGGCTAGACAGAGGTTTGTTTGAAAAACATCTGGGGGTGGGATGGTCCGGGGTAGGGTTTTAACGCCAACAACCTCAACCAGGAGTCAACAGGGCAATGTGGCAACCAGGAAAGCTGAGAAGCCCAGGATCCAGGAGCAGGTGAGAGTCTCACCCTTTTCTTCCTTTCTTCAACTTCTTCTGGAGTGCTGGGCTTAGTCCCAGATGCCGAGATTTAGGAAGAAGCTGGAAAGCAATGGGTAGCAAGAACATGCTGAGGGAGAAGTATTTAAAAGGAACTGGCAGTATCTAGCCAGGAGCTGTAACGGCTGTCTTCAAGCAGCAGCAGTAGAAGTAGCTAGCATTTATATAGTGTTCTAAGTACAAAATACTCTCATTTTATCTTCGCAGCCCTAAGAGGTAGTTGCTATTATTACCCCATTTCACACATGAGGAAGCTGAGGCTGCAAGAAGCTGATGTGCCCAGTCATACAGTTAGAAACTGACTGAGGTTCAATTTGAGCTCAGAGTTTCCTGATTCCAAGGCTGTTTTTAAAAAGTATTTTTAAAGTTGTCTTCTTGAAGAGGGATTAGAACCTTTTTTTGTGTGTCCTGGACCCTTCTGTCAGGGACTGGGAAACCTGTGGCCCCCTTCCTGGAATAGTGTTTTTAAGTTTATAAAATGAAATCCAGAAGATTACAAAGAAAGCCCATTGTGTTGCAATAAAGCTATCAAAAATGTGTTTTGAAAGAACCAAGTTTAGAGGGTCCCCCCTCCCCCTCCCAACATAAGTTATATTGTGTCTGGCTCTAGCAGAAATAGGAGGAATAAGTAGAAATTTAATAGTTGCAAACTGAAGCTTGAAGTAAGCCAAGATTTCCTGGGCTACCTCCCTGAAGGTAGCATGGGGAACCCTCCATTTGATGGGGATAGGATCTGAATCCCCAAAGGAAAAGACCATGTTTGGGGGATATATACTACAAAAAGGAAAAGCCCCTGGACTTTTCCCACATGGCCCAGGTCCCCTGGAGTAATTGGCCCTTCCCAGATAATTAACTGCCCTTTCATTGTCTGCACCTAGCCCTACCCAAGACTGCCACTTCCTTAATTCCATCTAGACCCCTTCTCTGCTCCCACAGTCTTGTGTATAAAAGATCCATCTTGCTTAGATGAAAGTGCTCAGTTTCCTTAAGAGTCTGGCTAATACAATAGATTTTTAGAATCATGCCCACCTTCTAATACTGTTCTAATAAACCTTGTCTTTGACTGAAAGAAAGCTTGGGTCAAATTCATCTGGGCAGGACCCACATGTTGCTATTTCAGGGTCCCAGCACCCCAAAACCTCAACAGCTTGAGGACTTTGAGCCAAGGCTGGATGCCCTGGAGATATGGGAGAGGGGATTTCTATGATTTAGTCTGGAGAACCTCTGGACTCTGAAATTCTGTGTTTCTAAGACTCACCCAGCATCCTTGAGTGAATTAACAGTGGTACTAGGACCCTCGGCTGCTAGTCCCACCAGATTTTATCGTTGTGTTATACTCTTCTCAACATGATATTGCCATGAGCTGCTCAGTTACCACAGGTCCATGGGAAAGGGAGTTTGGGGACTCAGCAGTTCCCAAAGTGTACATACCTTTTACAACAATCTAACAAGTGATATGAGTGTTTTCTATTGCTCTATCATTGATGCCATTTTTTTCACTTAAAGCAGCTAGGGAGTGCAGGGGATGGATAGTGAATAGAGCACCTGCCCCGCAATCAGGAAGAGCTGAGTTCAAATCCAGCCTCAGATACTTACTAGTTGTGTGACCCTGGACAAGTCACTTCGCCCTGTTTGCCTCAACTTTGTCATCTGTAAAATGAGCTTGAGAAGGAAATGGCAAACCCCTCCAGTGTCAAGCATCTGTCAAGAAATCCCCAAATGGGATCATGAAGAGACAGACAAGACCAAAACGGCTCCACATCTGTTGGTGATTTCTTATCATCCTTTCCTTGCTTCTTATGCACTTCTGCGGTGGGTAACTAGAGACTGCCCCATACCTAATACCCATAGTATATTTTTGGTGCTTTTGGAGTCCATGGGGACCTTGTTACCCCCATTTAGGGAAATGTAGACCTGCACTATAGATCAAAGCTTGATTTTGGAGATCTGCCTTCAGGTGGGGGCAATGAGCCAAGAAGAGAAATTAACAGTTCCAGGATCGGACCTAGTCTATGTGAACCCTGAAATCTTGGGGGATCCCATGCCATAGGTTACCCTCTAAACTGACACTTACAGCCTAGCACAGTACCCAGCATACAGTAAGAGCTTAATGTGTGCTGATTGGGCTTCTCTCCCAACATGAAATCATCTAGTCCTAAACCCTTCATTTCACAGAGGAAGAAACTGAGGACCACAGAGAGAAAGGGATATACATCAGATCACCCAGGTGACTAGAGACTAGATTGAGACCACAGATCCCCTGCCTCTAACTGTCTGGGTCATTTGCCTGATCATACCGCCTACCTAATCTACATTCCAATACTTCATCCAAGAAGGGGTTTCTTTTTCCTGGCAGGAGGAATGGGAGAGATTAGGAAGCAGAGCCCTTTCCCCTTTAGTCATTGCAACAGGATCACAGGTATTCTGGTTAACTGAGAGTTAATGTGCCTATAACTTGTGTATTACCCATTTTCAAATAATTAGAAGAAAATAATAATGATGATAGCTGGCTTTTAGATAGACATCCCCAAACCTAAAAAGTGCTATCAAATACATTGGCTTACTTGTTTCTCATGGCAAATCTATGAGGATAGAATTTATTGGAGGAAGTTGGGAGGTTTAGAGGATAGAGCCCTGACCCAGGAGTCAGGAAGAACCTGAGTTCAAATCCTGCTTCAGAAGTCTACTAGCTGTGTGACCCTGGACAAGTCATTTAACCGCCATCTGCCTCAATTTCCTCATCTGTAAAGTGGAGATAATAACATCTATTATTGCCCAAGGTTATTGTGAACACCAAATAAGATGACATACGTAATGAGTTTTACAAACTTTTATGTGCTATATAAATGCTATTACTATTATTACTCCTATATCAGTAATGAGAAAGCTGAGGATCAGGAGGGCTCGTTGAATTCCTGTAAGATGTTATTTTTCTGGGGGTGGAGCCAAGATGGCAGCATAGAAGCAGGAAAACTCCATGAGCTCCCCCCAAAACCACCTCAAATACCTATAAAATATGACTCCAAACAAACTTTAGAGCTACCGAACCCACAAAGCGATAGAGAGAAATAAATCTCTTGCTGAAGGCAGCCTGGCAAGCCTACAGGAAAGATCCATCACAGCAGCTGGGAGCCAAGCTGAGCCCAGCCCACCCCAGCCCTGTCTGAGCCCACAGTTTTAGCCCCAGGGTGGCCCCAACCAGCAGTAACGGATTTTGGGAGAGTGGATCACCAGCAGCTGTGGCAGTTTCCAGAATTATCAACCCACAAATGCCAAAGACAAAATAAAAGGTCAGTATAGAACTCTGTTGGAACCAAGGGGGACTAGGAGCCTGGTCTGGCTTTTGTCTGTGGGATGAGAAGGTAAGAAGCAGTAGAGGTGCTGCAGCCATGCAGCCAAGGCTGTGTAGCTGCTGCTGTGTGGCTGCTTCAGACCTCTGATAGTAGGGGGACCAAGTGACCCTTCAAAGGGATAATCACTCTTGCTTTAATCTACTTAGCTCTGGACTGTAGTCTTGGGTGGAGGTCCTGGGATGTGTGACCAGGTGCCAGAGCTTGTGGAGGGTTCAGAGAGAGCACTCAACTAATAGCTCCAGCAGTTGCAAAAACCCCCAGCAATTTGGGACAAAGCTCTCCTCTCTGGAAGCAGAGTTCTACTGTGGCATAAAGCTCAGAAGTCAAGTAATTGAGTGGCAACATGAGCAAGCACAGCAGTTAAACCTTAGATTCCTTTTTTGGACCACAAAAAGGATCAAAGCATGAAATGGGAGGAAGACAACACAGTCAGAACTCCTGCACCAAAAGCTTCCAAGAAAAATACGAATTGGCTACAGGCCATAGAGGAGCTCAAGCAGGATTTTTAAAACCAAGTAAGAGAAGTGGAGGAAAAATTTGGAAGAGAAATGAGAATGATGCAAGAAAATCATGAAAAGAGTTAACAGTTTGACTGAAGAAAATTACACCTTAAAAAATAGATTAACTCAAATAGCAAAAGAGACCCAAAAAGCCAATGAGGAGAAGAATGCCTTAAAAAGTCAAATTTGCCAGATGGAAAAAGAATCTTAAAAGCTCACTGAAGAGAATAATTCCTTCAGAATTCGAGTGGAGCAAATGGAAGCTAATGACTTTATGAGAAGTCAAGATACTA
>JAQQSW010005035.1:0-14295 GCA_028646575.1 Pseudocheirus occidentalis | reverse complement strand
CACACACACACACACACACACACACACACACACACACACACACACACACGCGCCTCGGTTATTGTTTTTAAATGAAGAAAGGTTCAAGGGCAAATATCCACACATACAAAGGCATCTGACCTGGCTTACTGAACAGCTGTGAAGAAATGAGATGCAAATGTGCACATCAACTAGACTTGTCATTAAATGTAACAGATCAACAGAGGGCACTTTATACATGATCAGTGAAAGGAAAGACCATTCATAATCCTAGCTGAACAACAAATTTCAAATAAAAAACTCTCCGAGTGAATTTTTTTTCCTAGTAAGAAGTGAGGTTTACGTGTATATGGGTGCTTGTGGTGGGGCTGGAGAAGCTGGGAAGGAGGGATCATGGGATCTTGGGGTCATAGTAGGAAGAGGACAAAGAAGTCTCAATTTCCTGCTACAGAGCTACCGCTTCCCAGAGGCTGGTAGGTGGTACCATAATTCACAGAGCACCAGACCTGAGCCAGGAAGGTGAAATTCAAATTTGACCTCAGATACTTGTGTGACCCTGAACAAGTCTCTTCACCTCTGTTTGCCTCAGTGTCCTCGGCTGTAAAATAGGACAATAGGACCTATCCCCGCCCCCCCCCCCCAGGGTTGTTGTGAGGATCAAATGAGAAAACATTTGCAAAGTGCTTAGCACAACACCTGGTATATGGTGGGTGCTTAATAAATGCTTCTTTTCTTCTTTCCTCCCTTATATTTACCAAATAAATTGCCAAATAAAAATCCTGGCCCAGAATGCCAGTGGCTTAGTGGGTCATGCTCATAAGTCAAACAGCCCTACAGTAATCTCTAGTCTCTGACAGTAGTTATAGCAAGGATTCACCTTTCCTTTCTGTAACATTTGAATATAGGGTTAGGAGCTGGGGTTAGGACCAGAGTCGGAGGAAGAGTTCCTGAGGCTTAGCTTAGCATCCGTATGATTTCCCAAACTAAGACGCCCTCCCCAGTCCATATTATTCTAATTGCAGCATGTCTCCCTACTAGGACTATTCCTTATCACACAGTAGGCACTTAATAAAATTGTTTTCATTCATTCATCTATTCTTTCATCTATCCATCTAATACATCCATTTATTCATCCATCCATCCATCCATCCATCCATCCATCCTTTCATTCATATGAATTTTTCCTCTGGGAAGGTGATTCTTACACTTGATCTAACTTGGGCACGAAGTCCAGGAGCTCCTTTTCTTCATCTGCATCCCTGGAATCCTGCTTCTCAGGTTTGGAGCCTACAAGTTCATCTCCTGAAATGGACAGAAATTTAAATTCAGGACAGGACAGGGACAAGAAGACTTTTTGGGGGGTTGGACGCTGGGTTGTTTTTGTCTCTTATAGTGCTTTCCTCTGGTCTTCCTCCCAACATTTCTACCATAGAGGTAGAAGGTGCTCAAAATGCCAGAACTTTTAGAAGAAATTATAAACTGATTCAACTAGTTTATTTCCTCTAGCCTTGGGTTCACTACGACTCTATATGAAGGGATGTACAAATGCCAATGCATCAATAAGCTTGGCTAGGAAAAGGCAGACAGGAGACAGAAGGAATTCTCTTAGTCTGATTTATTTTGCTTTATAGCAGATCCTTTTGAGGAAAGCATTTGAGATGTCAGCACTCTCTGAGTTCATTCTTCCCAAAGCATGCATTAATGAGGAATAAATTGAATAATTGCTACAATAGAATTGAAACCCTTCATTTTAAAGCCCACTAACGTGGCTTATATAAGACGCACAGTGCCGTTATTTAAGTCTAGTTTGGACCTATTACAAAGAAGTTTCAAATATGATTGAATTGGCTGTCTGCATGTCTAGTCACAATTCTCCTCATTCCCCCAGCCCTGTTAGTCCTTGCTTAGGAGGCCATGACCTTGACCTTGCAGGTGCCTTCCCCTGGTACCACAAAGTAGGTTTTCTGGCTTTATGAATCTGGAGCTGACAGAATGAAGAGCATTTCATGCATGTAATACCACAAACACAGCAGCATGGGAACAAACACAGAGATGGGTGGGCAGGGACTCCCTGCCAAAGGGAATGGTTCTTATGACTATACAGTTCCTAATTTAATCAGGCTCCTTGCTCCTGGTCTGTTAGCCAGCCCAGAAAGCTGGAAAGCAGTGGTGGTGAGGAATGGGTTAGTGAGAGCTGGGGTTATTTAGGGTGAAATGTATTCTGGTGACAAAGGACCACAGGGAACAGAAAGCGTTTCATACCCATTATAGTTACATGAGCAGTTCCTGGAAAGCAAAAAAGAGCCAAGTTTAAGGAAATACAGGATTCAAGTCAGTGTTATAGCAAGAGGCAGATTATATAGCTTATATGTGTCACCCTATAAGCCAGAGAAAGGACTAATTCACTTCATGGATGGGGTTTGGAGAAGGTGAGAGCCATCTCCAAACTCAGGTTAGATAAAAAGACAGTGGCTCTTGGATATTTCGTGATACATAAAATGCCTGGAATTTCATAAGACAGCTCATTAAAGAAAATCCTGAGTTCAAACAATTTTTAAAAATCAGTTGAAGGTACATGGAATGCACATTACTAGTACATCAGCATGTCAGGGATTTTGATTTTGTCAGGGTATAAGAAATCAATCCACCTATGTAGACTGTTTATAACTTAACCAATAAGCCTCATAGAATTGCCTAAGGCTCAGGGAAATTATGTGACTTGCCCACAGTCACATGGCCTAGAATTATGAGAGGCAGAACTTGAACCCAGATTTTCCTGATTTCAATTCCAGCACTATCCATGTTGGATCAGAAAGCAACTAAGATGTCTGCTGGTAAATGTTTAACTACTGGTTCTTTGGGGGAAAAATGGTGAACAGAGTAGACTTTTAAAGTTTAATCTGCGTTATTAATACCTTTCCCTGTCACTTTCTTAAGTCTACAACTCAACAGAACAATCAAACCCCAATTTATAGCATATACTGGTTTCTGAGGTGGAAATGCTCACCCTGAAAATTTAACCACCTACTCTCAGAAGCTGATGAAAGAAGCTGGCTCTAGTACATTCCCATCTCTAAGGTTGTAAAGCCAAGCAACAATAGATTCATTCCAATTCTAGAATTCTTATGATTATAAATTGTGTGTGTGTGTGTGTGTGTGTGTGTGTGTGTTCCTGCATGTTTGGAGTGGTGGTAGATTTTAATATGAGCAGCAGGAAAAGGGGGGAGGGGAGAACTTTAGAATCTCCATTCATACTCCCAGAAGTGGGAATGTTGGAATACCCTAAAGAAGAGTATAAGGTAAGTATCAGCAAGATCTCTGTGTCTTGTCCCTCTCTTTATCCTGAATTTAGTGATCCCGCCCCTTACCTTCATCTTCAGAGACATCCAGAATCTCATCCACTGTCTCTGGGAAGCTCATTCGGTGCTTGTCGCTGACTAACTGAAAGAGAGAAACACAGACTTAATTTTGGGAATTTTCAGAGACCCAACTGCTGCCAAATAATAGGAGGTTAACAAATGCCTATGGTATTTCCTGGTGAAATAGATGGAATAAATTTCATTATCCCCATCTTACATATGTGGGAACTGAGGCTCAGAGAGCTTAACTGACTTGCTTAAGGTCACCCTAATAAGTGGCAAGACTTGAACCCACATTCTTTATGAGAGGCAGGATGTAATGCTTAATAATGTGATAATAATGTTAACAATGTGATGCTTTCTTCACAATGACTTAGGACCAGGATGGGGGAAGGGGGAAGGAGAGAGATTACTTAATTATCAAAGTTGGACTCCGCTATTTCAGACAGAGAACCTAACTTCAAGAACAGGTTGATTACTATGAGAATAATGAAACAGAAAACACTAGCTCCTGTTTTCTCTCCTTACACATCTTAATTTTAATACCCTGAAACCTAATCTCTTTGTGTCTTCCCAGTGACACTAGGTGGCAGCAAGATACTATGTGGGGAAGTAAGAAAACACTCAAGTGTTATATACTCGTATATAACATATATATATGTTATATACTGGTCTGTTGCAAGCGCTGCAAAGGCCCTGACCTCTCCTCCAAATGGACTAGATAGCTCCCACTGGGCTATCAGTCCATGGGTTGAGATGCTTGCAAATAAGAAGTTGTAACTAGGGAGGAGTAGTTGGGGTTTTACACCAGGGCACTATATTTAGAAGGAAGTCTCACACTTGAGTTCTAGGATCTTTGTCTCTTGACTGCCGCCTTTCCCTTCAAGGTGGAAGCCTGCTGCTCCCCTCCCTGTTCCCTGCTGAACTGATGGTGTGTTTAATGGTGCTTGCCCGAGGTACCGTCTGTGGGACTTGCCCCAAGTTCAAACATTCCTACTGATGTCTGGGGTGACCTACAGAGAGAATTGTACTTACCACAACACTGGTTTCATCTGTCACAATTTTCAGTACATCAGTTACAGAAATGTAGCCGAGGCGTTTGGCAATGGCCAAAGGAGTAGTTCCATTCTGACAAAGGAAGAAAAGAAGACAGGATTAAATGGGGAGGAAGAGACAGGGCTGGGAGAAAACCCGTCCTGTTTCTAATGAGATCCATGCTTGTGTGCCTGCTTCACAGGGCCTGCATAGATAGACTCTGACTGCCACGAAAGCTCTCTATGACATGATATCTTCAAGAATTTTTTTTTATTTAGGGAGGTACCGTAGGAACAAAATCTACTACACACATGCTAACCTAGATTTTCCTTCAGAAGTTTTGGAAGCACCCTTGGAAAGTTACTGGTTTAAGGGACCAAGGCTCAAACCACTGATACAGCTCCTAGTGGCCTAAATACAGGAGCCAGTTCCAGAGAAGGGGCTCCTTGCTCAGTCTTGACACATGTATATGACTGGTGCCCCAATATGGCCAATACTGAGTCAGGGAAGCTGTGCCTAAACTGAATTGATGCTGAATCCTTGCTGAATATCCTTTCCATGCTATGGCTGAGTTTTGTTAATTGTTATATGGCTCCACATGCCTCATTGTGTTCCAGTCACAAACTGAAACAACCAGTCCATTCCGAGTCAGGCCTGGTCTACAACATAGAAAATGGGATGAGATGAGCCCTGAGGATGTCAGCAAGAAAACATATGGGCAGGAGAAAGTTATTAAGAGAAAAATAAATCAATGTACCAGGGTATGTCCTGGAATCATTATGTGGTAGTTTCTGTCTCATCTCTTAAACCTTCCTTAGATCCACCTCCAGAACTTGGTGAAGATGACTAATTCATAATGATTTGATTCATTTTTAACATGGGTGTTAAAATTTAAAAAACCAGTTCTTGGCCCCATAGAGGATATAAAATAGCTACAATACAATTTCTGCTCTTAATGAGCTTAAAAACCCCTGACTTTCAGCTGCCTCTGGGAGTTAGGCTGGTGTGAAGACACCTGTAACCCAGGTATCACCTGTACTCATTAGGAAGAGCTGAGGGTAAGGTCAGCCGAACTAGGAACACCAGATCTGAGGAAGGCTTCATCACAGCTGCTCTGTTGCTCACCCCTTCCTCTTCCTGCTGTAGCCTTAAAGACCCATGCACCTGGGGTCCTAGTGATGAACCTGGTTGTAACTTTCCCTTGTTGAAAACTGTCCCAAGCAGGCCCATACCCCTTCCTTAGGCCTTTCTTTGGATGAGTTAAAAAGTGCTGTCATTAATAGCCCATTGCTTTCTGTTTATTTCTTTTGCAAAACTCTGAGTTCCATAACTGCTTCTGAGGATGGGGCCACCATTATAGCCCTAATTTTTTTTTGGTCTTTTTGGAGGGAGAAAGGCAGGACACTTGGGGTTGTGACTTGCCCAAGGTCACACAGCTAGTAAGTGGTAAGTGTCTGAGTCCAGATTTGAACTCAGATCCTTCTGATTCCAGGGCTGGTGCTCTATTCACTGGGCCACCTGGTTACTCCTGTTACCTTAATTTTTCTGCGTATTCCAGTTAACTGAGGTTCTAGGGTAGTGAAGCTATCTGATTTATAGGTACAGATTGAAAGGGTGTTCAAGTCAGAAAATTACTATTAAAGTCAACTAATGCCTGCTGAAAGAACGTCAGTGGATGAAAGAACCTTGATGAAGGTGTCTTTGGATAGCAGCTAAATAAGAAGAAACATAAGACACTCACGGAGCTGACTTCATTGGGGGAAGCACCATTCTTCAGCAGCAGCGTCACAATATCTGTATGTCCTTGTTGAGCCGCCTGGTGCAAAGGCGTGTATCCTAGCTGCAATGGAAGGTAGGCATTTTGTTAGGAGGTACTTTTGCTGGAGAAGGGAATCCCTCAAATCCTGGGGACATTCATTTAGTATTGCGGTGAGGAACAGCCAAAAAAATTGTAAATGTTTATATAGAAACATTACAAGTGGAAAGAACTTCCCTCCAGGTTATTTTTGTACCCCAACCTTGCTTTTCAAATCTTCACCAGTAGGAGTACAGCCACACATGTTCAGAATTTCTTCCAGCTACATCACAACCTTGCATTTAGCATAGGATAATATGAGAACTGGAAATATGTATTAAAAGTGCCTACTATGTGCAGGGTACTGTGCTGGGATAGTTCCTTTCCTTAATGAGTTTATGTTCCTCTTGGGGAAGAAGTGACATGTACGTGGATATGTGTGATTCCAGGTAGGGCTGATGGGGGCAAAGGAAAGACATAGCAAAAGTGCTTCAGAAAAAGTTAAGAAAGGAGAGATCACTTTTAGTGGGGGGGGCAGGTAGGGAGAGGATTGGAGATGGCTTCACAGAGAAGGTGTCTGAGCTGAGTCTTGAAGGAAGAGGTAGAAAAGAGGAAGGGATTATTTCCAGACACAGCCTATGCAAATATAATAGGGGAAGAAAATAATGTATTGAGTATAATTAATTGCTAGGAGCTTAATTTGGCTGGAATGTGGAGTTTGTAAAACGGAGAAATAAGGTTGAAAAGGTAGAGTGGAGTCAGATTGTAGAGTGCTGTAAGTAAGGGGTTCATATTTTATCCTAGAGGCAATAGGGAGCCATTGAAAGTTTTTGAATGAGGAAGTAACATGGTCAGAATGTGCTGTAGGAAGGTTATTTTGGTTACTGTGTGAAGAGTGGATAAGAGGCAGAAGAGACAAACAGGACAAATAATTAGGAAATCTAGGATGATGGCTGAGTCAGTGAGGAAAAGGGGATGAACCAGAGGTATTTTATGGAGGTGAGAACTTGTCAGTTGATTGGATTTAGGGAATGAGGGGTGAAGAAAGAAGAGTCAAGGATGATTGTGAGGTTTTGAGTCAGAAGGACTGGGAAGAATGTGGTGTCTGCATTAGAAATAGGGATGGGGATGGGATTTTGGGGAAAGGATGAATTCCATTTTGGACATATTCAGTCAGAAATGCCTTTTGGACATGAAGCTAGAGCTCAGGAGTGAGATAAGGGCTAGATATATACATGTGAAGTCATCTGTGTAGGGGTGGTAACAGAGCCCATAGGAGCGTCTGAATTTCCCAAGGAAGACGATCTCTCCTGTACCTTGGTCTTTGCATTAACATCTGCCTGGTGCTGTAGCAGGAACTTTACCAGCTTGATATTTCCATAATGGCTGGCCACGTGTAATGGGGTATAGCCCATCTGGGGAAAAAAAGTAAAGATGAATTAATTCAGTTCAATTCAGTGAATATTTTTTGAGCACCCATAAGGTATAAGGCGCTGTGATAGGCATGAGGGACGAAAAGAGAAGCAATTTCTTCTGAGTATGTTACTCATTATCCATAGTAACCATTGCCCATGACATAGTTGAAGGAGTCCTTTGTTGGAACTCAGGGGACTCATACTTAACTAGCTGTTAGTCTGTGAGTAAGTAATTCCACCTCCCCAAGTCTCTCAGTCTTTTCGTCTGTAGAATGGGGAAGATGATGCTTATACCTCCTACTTTACAAGGTAGTTGTGAGAATCGGATGAGAAATGTGAACCATTCCTCTTAATCCTAATGAGTGTTTTTAGGGGACTTCAGGGGATTGTTAGGTTCCCTGTTCTTTTCATTGTGGCAGCTGCCATGGCTTAATATTAAGATTGTAAGGACTATAGAAATACTAGAGAGAGACAAGAAGGCCTGAGTTTGCATCCTGTACCTAGTAGGAGCTGTGTGATCATGGGTAAATCATAAGTTCACTGAGGTGGAGATAATTATAAATGGTAGGCAGTGAGACTGAACAGTGGGCATGAGTGCTGGACTTGGAATCAGGAAGACCTGAGTTCAAATCCTGCCTTGGACACCTACTAACTGGATGACCCTGGGGAAAAGTCATTTAACTTCTCTCAGCCTCATCTGTAGAATGGGAATGATAATAGCACCTGAAGTGCATTTCCTCAGGCAAGTGACTTAACCTTTCTAAGCCTCAGTCCTCATCTGTAAAATGGAGATATCGGCATCCATAGCAATGACCCCCAGAGAGTTATTGTGAGGAAAACACTCTGATAAAGTTTAAAGTGGAATTGTGGGAATTTGGGCTGTCATCATCCCCTCACTTAACACCTTCCCTAGAGACGCCTGGAGTCCTGGCCCTGGGAAAATGATCCAAAATGAAAAGAAAAATGAAGCATGTTTGACTTTTCAATGTCTCTCAACCCTTGCAACTTTCTCTGGAAGACAGTTTGCATGAAGGGATCTCTAAGTTCTATGGAAGAGATCACCTTAGCTTTATAATAGTAGACCAAAGGGAGGCCGTGTGATGGAAGAGCCACGCTGGTTTTTTGTTTTTGTTTTTGGAGTGTGTGCTTGTGTGTGTGTGTGTGTGTGTGTGTGTGCGCGCGCACGCATGTGTGTGTGTATGTGTTGGGGGGATGAAGCGGGGAAAAGGGAGCAGAGAAGAAGAGCACCACACATGCAATTCATTGTCTGAAACATGTTCAGGGTTTTACCCGGGTGGTGGCATCCACTGTGACCCCCTGCTTGATGAGCACGTCCGCCACGGCCACATGGCCCTCTTGAGCCACCAGATGGAGAGGAGTGAGGCCGCTCTGAAAAGAAAATCAGTAACAACATTTCATCACTGTAGAGATCAACTTAAGCATCAGACCCATCCACCAAGCTTAATCTCTCTCTCCAATCATAAACCATAGTAGAGAGAATGATTTTTTTTTAAGTAGTTTGAGGGTTTATTTAACACAAATAAAAATGTGCAAAGCTTTTTACTCATTTTCTTCACTCAGTCTGGCATTTGGATTGGTGATCTTGATGGCTAGCTGAGCTGCTCTCTCAACTATAACTTTCCGATTCTTAGAGGAAACATCGTGAGCAATCTCAGCGCAGTACGATTTGTTGCACATCAGGAGCACTTCCAGCTCTTTGACATTGTGCACCAAAAACTTCCTGAATCCACTTGGCAGCATGTGTTTTGTCTTCTTATTGCTTCCATAACCAATATTGGGCATCAAGATCTGGCCCTTGAAGCGCCTTCGCACCCTGTTGTCAATGCCTCTTGGTTTACGCCAGTTTCTCTTGATCTTGACATATCTATCGTACTGGTGCTGGATGAACTTCTTGGTCCTCTTCTTGACGATCTTAGACTTCATGAGGGGTCTGAGGGCGGGCATGGTGCCGGTGAAGAAACAGCGGCCTCTCCACGGGAAGTGCCGACACTGAGAGAATGATTTCTAATAATGTTTCTATAGAGCCTTTAAGGTTTACAGAACACTTTTATACATATACTCATCTGATACTCACAAAAGTCCTCTGATGTAACTGCTACGATTATCATCTCTTTTACAAATGGGGAAACTGAGGCATATGGCAATTAAGTAACTTGCCCAGAGATACACAGTGTCGGGATTAATAATGATAATATTAACAATAAAAATAACAAAAACAACAACTAACATTTATGTAGTACTTAATTTGTGCCAATCATTTTATAATTATCTCATTTGATCCTCACAACAATCCCGAGAGATAAGCTCTATTATTATTATACCCATTTTACAAATGGGGAAATTGAGGCAGATAGAGACTAAGTGACTTACCCAGAGACTCAGCTATTAAGTGTCTGAGGCTGTACTACTAATAAAGTTATTAATAATATCTTAATAATTATCAATATTTTACATTAATTATAAACTATTAACTATTAAAGATAGTAGATATTATTATAATAATATCATAATACAACACAATATAATAATAATTATTACTATATTAATAATAATAATAAATAGTGCTAATTTATTTAGCACCCACTATGTGTTGGGTACTGCACTTTGAGCCTCACAACATATCTGGGAAGTGGGTACTTTATTATGCAGTTGAGAAAACTGAGGCAAACAGAAGTTAAGTGACTTGGCCAGGATCACACAGCATATAAGCGTCTTAGGTCAGATCTGAACTTAGGGCTTCCTGACTCCAGGCCCAGTGTTCTATCCACTGAGCCACTTAGAGGTCTACTATTACTAGTGGAAGGAGTGTTGGGAAACCAGAGTCTTAATGACCTTTGCGTAGTTATTTCACTTTTTTGGAGCTCTGTTTTCTCATTTGGAAAATGGGGGAGAGAGCACCTACCCTGCCTTCTTCACAGAGTACTTTTGAGGATAAAGTAAGACCATAGATGTGAAAGTACTTTGAAAAATATGAAGTACTAGAGAAATGTTAGGTAGATGCCTGGGTGGCATCATAGTGCACCGAGCCCTGGGCCTGGAGTCAGGAAGACTGGAGTACAGATCCAGCCACAGACACTCACTAGCCGTGTGACACCGGGGAAGTCATGTGACTGCTGGCTGCCTCAGTTTCCCTATCTACCTCCTAGGGTTGTTGTGAGGGTCAAATGTCCTAATATTTGTAAAGCGTCTTGTAAATCTTAAAAACACTACATAAATGTCATTGTTATTGTCTGCTAGTGTTAATACTTTTTTTAGAATGTGAAATCTATATATCAGATTTTTACAGTCTAATGAACACCCCACCCCACCCTGCCAAACCATGAAATTCTTGTTCTGTATTTTGAGTTGGTTCACTGCATAGCCTAGAGTCAGAGATTTGACTAGGAAGGATGGAGACCAATAGCCTGGACAAAAAGAATGAAGAGTTGAGGAATCAGAAAATAGTGCATGAGCCACACACGGCGGTGGAATGTAATCACCGCGGGGGCACTTATTTATCCAAACGTCTGCTGGAATTCTCTCTCCAAAGCAGAGGAACTAAGAATTTCTTGACTTGCTTTAATTCTATTTTTCTTCCTTTAAAAGATGCAAGAACCAATGAGGAGAGCTACTTCCTAGACCTCGTTGTCCCCAATTACGAGGAAGGGATTGCTTAAATAGACATTACCGGCCTCTTGTGAGGAAGCCCCCACTTGGAATAGTGGAGAGGAAAGCTAGATATATTACTCGGATGTGCACTCTAGATTTTTAGAGCAGACTTTAGTATATTCACAGAGAGGAGATGGTAGGCTCCCACGAACTAAAATACTGCAAAGAAAGCCAGCTTAGTTGGTATGGGCAGCTCTAAAGAATGAAACTATGATGGCACAAAGAGAAAACATTCTGATGAGGGGGAAAAGGGAGGAGTTGTCTAAAGATACCGATGTGGATGCTGACTTTTCTCGGTTCCTTACTCATGGTGCTCCATTCCAGTCTCCATACCTTTCCACTGGCAATCTGCCACGCCTGGAATGCGTTCCTTCCTCATTGCCATTTCATAGAATCCCTAACTTCTTTCAAGATGAAGCTCAACCATCACCTTCTATACAATTCCTTTCCTGATCCCACCAATTGCTATTATTCTCCCTCACTAACTTGCATTTAACCAGCTTACATTTATTTTGCATTTATCCCCACATATGGATCCTGCATATACTTACATATGTATATGGAAGCATAGACTTAGAGCTGGGAAGGTCCTTAGGAGGGATCTAGTCCAAGTCCCTCATAACAAAAAACTACAGGTCTATTCCAAAGAGGAGGAGGAGAGGAAGGAGGAAAAGGAGGGAATGAAGGAAGAGGAGGAGGAGGAAGGAAGGGAGGAAGAAGGAAGAGGAAGGGAAGAAGAGAAGGGGAGGAGGGGAAGAAGGAAGAGGAGGAGGGGAAGAAGAAAGAGAAGGAGGAGGAGAGGAAGAAGGAGGAGGAGGGGAAGAAGGAAGAAGAGGAGGGAAAGAAGGAGGAAGAGGAGGGGAAGAAGAAAGAGGAGGAGGAGGGGAAGAAGGAGGAAGAGGAGGGGAAGAAGAAGGAAGAAGAGGGGAAGGAGGAGGAGGAGAGGAAGAAGAAGAAGAAGAAGATGATAATAAAGATGAAGATGATCTGGGTTCAAATCCCAGCTGGCCTACTCACTACCTGTGTGAGCCTCGGTTTCCTCTCTTGTAAGATGAGGTGATTAGATCATCTCTGGGCTCTCTTCCTCTGTGGAATCCTATAGTCCTTCCTTCATATAAGCTAAGAAAGGGTATTTCCTTCAAGTTCAAAGGATTTGACCAAAGTGGATGTTGTATATAAACAGAGAGTCTGTCAGAGCAGTACTGCTAATCTGCCTCCAGGGGTTTTGTATGGGTTAGTTAATGTTTTGCAGTAGCTGAGGGCAGCATCATCATTATTAACTCCTGGGCTAAATTGCCACAAAACAACCCAACGGTGGAAACCAGACACCAACACAAAATGCAGCTGCTACAGGGCTCCTGTTAAATCCAATAAGCCTAATGTGCCGACTCCCTTATTACTGTCAGTGGTTCTGTTCTTTCCCCAAAAAAGAGCTTTTCAGCCCATGGCAACAAGAGTCAATGGGACTCTTGTGATTAGGAAGTCTAAATGACCTTTAAATTTTTTTCCCTTCTTTGGCTTTCTAACTATATGGAGAAATGCCCTATCATTACAGCATCCTCTAGACTATTGGTTTCCCCTTCAGGAAATGAACATTCAGCATGGTATGACTTGAAGTCGTTGGGAGTCTGCACACACCCCCCCCCCCCCAGCTCAGAATTCAGGCAATTATGACAATGGATGATGAGGCCTTCTCCATCAGTTTCCTCTGCCAACCTGGTAACCAGCCCCAATCCCTGGCACTGCAGTGCAGTACTCAATGATCCCAGGAACCCCAGAAGTTACCTTGTTCCCGAGGTTGCCATTAGCTTGTTTTGAGAGTAGCAGAGCGACCATTTCCGCGTGACCCTCTTGGGCCGCAAGGTGAAGGGGTGTCACACCTTGTACTGATTCAGCATTTGCGGACCCTCCATATTGTAGCAAGTTGCTGGCAAGCTCCATCTGGTTCTGTTTGGCAGCAATGTGTAGAGGGGTATAGCCATTCTGGAAAAGGAATGAGACTCAGATAAGTCTATTAGAAGCACAGTGATGAGAAATCCATAGTGGCACCATAAATGGTAAATCTTCCAAAGAGACTGTCCCTAATGGCCAAGCTACTGTTATATACCGTGAGATAGTACAGCAGCATGGAAAACCCTGGATTTGGAACCAAGGCCTGTCGGTTTGCATCCTGCTGCTGTGAACTTGGGCAAGTTACTTAATTTATCACCTACTATGTACAAGGCATCGTTCTGAGTAAGCAGAATACTAGGACAACATGAAAAAGAGCTCTCACTCTGGGAGAGTATTTATTCTGTTGGATACAGCATTCACCCAGATAAGCAAATGCAAGGCAGCTTGAGGAAGGAGAGAGTAGTAGCAACTAGGCTATGGGTTCTTAACCTGGGTTCATGAACTTGCTTTAAAAAAAACAATTGATAGTAGTCTTTCAATATAATTAATATCCTTTGTAATCCAATTTATTTTATGCATTAAAAAAAACATTGAGAAGTGGTCTATAGGCTTTGATGGACTGATTGCCAAAAGGATCTAAAGACCTCTCAAAAGGTTAAGGGTTCACAGGGGACAGGCCTGAGGGCCCCTGAGACCTTGTTAGGACTTACAACATGAATATTTTTTCATAATACTAACACTATTTGCCTATTATAATATTTCCCTTTTCCAACTACATATCTACATGAGGTTGGATTTCCTTAATATACTTCAACCAAAACAGATTGAATAAAGAAGCAGATACAAGAGTCTAGTTTTATTTTCTCAATCAGGTATTATGTAAAATAGTGCTATTCTTAGTAAATGTGCTTTGTTTCAGAAAATAAGAGTTAATTTTCATAAAAAGGCTACTTATGGTAACCTGTAATATATTTATTGTTATTTTAAAATAAATTAATAAATATTATTAAAAGTATTAGTTTCAATTTCTAATATGGTAAATTTTAATCAATAAGGAAACATTTATTAAGCTCCTACTGTGTGCTTTCTGCACTGGAAAAGAAAATGGCGAACCACTCCAGTATCCTTTTTTTTTTTTTTTTTTTTGTTT
>JAQQSW010005034.1:0-14295 GCA_028646575.1 Pseudocheirus occidentalis | reverse complement strand
CTCTTAGCCTTTTTGTTTTCTGGCCTGATAAATGTGGTAACTGTGCCTCCAGTGCAGCAGATCTGCTCTCCTATAGATGTGGCTCCCTGCCCGATGCCCCAGGGCCTGAGCCAGCCCGGGTTTCGGCCGCGGCTCCCAGACTGCTGAGAAGAACCCCACCTGCTGAGCTGCCTGTAGCAACAGATGTGCTTTCTGTCTTGTGGAGAGTTTTGGAGCTGGAAAATCTGTTTAGAGTCCCATTTTATGAGTTTTTTAGCGTGTTTGTGTGGGAGCTGTGGTGCTTTGCTGCTTCTATGCCGCCATCTTAGCTCCGCCCCCCCTTCCACTTTCAATTCGTCCCTGATGCACCAAAAATCCAAAACTCATAGCAACAAAAGGGGAAGTCCTAGTAATTTATGTAGACTCGAGTCTATTCATACTCAGTGAAGGCAGGGTCTACCTCTCGTCTCGTGGACTACCTTTCTAGGGTAGTAAGTCCTTTTCCTCCTGATACATGTCTATTATGTTATGATAGAAATTTTCAATTATTTTAATTAAATGATAATTTCATAGGATCATAGGTGACAAGGTCATAGATTTAGAATTCAAAAGTACTTGGGAGGCTATCAAGTCTAACTCCCCTCACTTTACGGAAGAGGAAATGGAGGCACAGAGAGATTGAGTGATTTACTTGTGGTTATACAGGTAGGAAGGATCTAAAGTGAAAACTGAACTCAGGCCTTCCTGATTCTAAGTCCAATGCTCCATCTACTTACTATCTCTTGCAATTTTTTCTCATTGTTTTGAATTTTTTAATTTATCAAATTTTTAATTTATCAAATGCTAGGCTGCTGTATAACTTTTGTTCTATTTCTGCATTATTTCATCTATTTCACAGATCAGTTTTTCTATTTTTTAAATCTAGTACTAGCAAATTTTGATACTTATCTTTTACTATACTGCAAGACTCCCTTCCTCCTTTTTCTTTTAAATGATTTCCCACAAGGACTATTTAAGATTTTTTGAGAGACTATATTTGCATATGATATCCCCTTCAACTGAACCCTCTGAACTGCTAAGCAGCCCCAGTTGCTAGAGATCAAAATCATCTTTGCCTCTCCCCTCTTCTTCCCTTCCCATATCCAGCTGGTTGCCAAGTCCTGTTGATTCTACATCTGTTCCCTCAGAAGTTTAGGTATGGTGTGTGGTGTGTGTGTGAGTGTGTGTGTGTGTGTGTGTATGTATGTGTGTGAGTGTGTGTGTGTATGTGAATGTGTGTGCATGTGTGTGTGTGCATGAATGGAAATGGAAATGACTACTACTACTACTACTACTACTACTACTACTACTACTACTACTTGTGTGACCCCCGGTTAAATGATTCAATCTCCCTGGACCTCTGCTTCCTCACCTATAAAAGAGGACTTTGTATTAGGACTTTGAATTTTAGTTCTAAATCCTATACTTCTAAAGAAGCAAATAGGAATTAGTGCTGGTGTTTATCTTGTGTTCTGTCTCTCCACCTTTGGTACTTCCCAAGTAGCCCCTGAACCACAAGAAACCAAAAACCTATTTTCTATCATACTCCAGTTACTTGAAGTCAGGGACTCTGTTTTTCCCTCTTTCTTGTATCCCCTCAGTATCTTGCATAGGGTTGGGCTATTGCATAAACATTTATTGGTTTTTCAAACTCAGGAAAATTCAAACTAATGCCACCAGTCAAAGAATTATGCACATTCCCATTTGTCAACTTGTTTTTATCAGTTGGAACTTTTGTTAGAGGCCTGAGAATTTGATTGTGTGACACTAATCTCACCGAGAATCCTCTCCAATAAAGCATAGAAGGGAGAGGTTTGTGGTTTCTAATGATTCAAGGGAGAACTGCTTCTGTAAAGGATAGCACCTGGATGAAGGCCAGAAAACAATGACCTGGAAGAAGGAGAGAGAGATGACTTGGTATAATGGATAGGCCACTGGCTGTGGGGTTGGGAGGTCCTCCATCTAGATCCTGCTTTAGGCACTTACTAGCTGTATGACCCAGACCCAGACAAAGTGATTTCCTTATCTATAAACTGTATAAAATCTAGACATCTATGAGCTTATAATTTCTCTTTCCATCCCTCCTGCCAAGAAGGCTTGCTGATCTAAATTTAAGTGAATATGACTGTTAGTGGCTCACTATTTTTCTAAGCTGTTCCTCGGGAAACTCAATCCTTGTGACCTTCTCCAAAGGAATTATCATTATGAACATACACAGAGCCAACCTTCAGTGTAAATAAAGTAGGCTGCTGTTTACAGTGTGGTTAGGAAAGTCTATTCTTTTGTCCTTGTCCCTCCATAAATATCTCTGTTACTGATAATCCTAAACTATTAGCTGTTTAATCCTTTTGGTTAAGAATTGCCTACATCACTTGGCCTTCTTCTGAAATGCAAGAGGTTTCTGAGATGGGGAAATATATTTAATCACTACTGTCTCAGGGGTGATAGAGAATCAGCCTCCAAGGTTGGAAGCCTAAGGTCCAGGCCCACCTTGGATATCTACTTTTTATCTGATCTGGGGCAAATCATTTAAACTCATAGCACTCAGGACACCAGCATCCCTGGAAGGAATTTCCTTGGACTGGTGAGGAGTGAATGAGGTAATGGATATAAAGCACTTTGTAAACCTCAAAGCATTCTAGAAATGCTAGTTGTTCTTATTCTTAGCCTACAGTAACCAGGCCTTGTATCTGATAAAGACTTCATTCACTTAGCCTTCTACTGTACCATTCCTGGGGAGTTCAAGCAATGTTTGTAGGATATACAATCCCTTACGCAACATTTACATATTCAGCCTAATTGTGCAAATCCATTTCAGTTCTGGGAGGTGCTGATAAATGTTAAAAAACAAGCATTTAACAAGCATTTAACCAAATGTTCAAAACCAACAATGATAAAAGAACCTTGGGCTTAGGAAGCAGAGAGGAGAACTTATGCATAGACTTTTCTGTTTCATCTTTATTATTAACATTTCCTTGAGTTTAGCTAATCAATAAAGCCATAAACTAATCCCTGATTTCAAGATTGCCGATTTCTGAGTTCTAAGTGCTCACACTGAAAATGTGACAATGTTCTCTCAAGCCCTTTAGGGCAGTTTCCTCAGATGGAAATTCTCTATGTCAATGAATTCACAAGCCCAATTCCTATCCCCTATATAAGTGCCATTCTCCAAAATCTCCAACAAGTGACCTTGCATTCTTAAAGCTCACTTTGGCTAAGTATATATAAATTCTGGTAGTTTGTGTCAACCTGGAAAGGTTTGGAGTTTGCTTTTGGCAGCAGATCACACCTGTAACTAAAGGGGGATATATAGTCATTGCAACAAAGCTAACTGCTGGGTGAGAGGTTTCTGGCCAAGGCAATGCATGAATCTAGCAATCAAAAAGTATTTTATTAAGTCCTTATTACGTGCCAGGCATCATGTTAGGTGCTGGAGTGATACAGAGACAAAAATGAAACTGACCCTGACCTCAAGGAGCTTATATTCTATGCAATGAGACTATTATATACACATACAAATAAAACAAAATACAAATAAAATAAATACAAGACAGTTGGTTTTTTTTTTTGGGCGGGGAGAGAAGCCCCCAGGTGGCATAGTTGATAGAGCACCAGGCTTGGAGTCAGGAAGACCTGAGTTCAAATTCTGCCTCAAATACTATTTGTGTGACCCTGAGCAAGTCACTTACCCCTGTTTGCCTCAGTTTCCTCATCTGTAAAATGAGCTGAAGGAGGAAGTGGCAAACCACTCAGTATCTTTGCCAAGAAAACCTCAGATGGGGTCATGGAGAGTTAGACTAGACAGAACATTCAGTACCTGGTGGAGAGGGTAGGATCAGGAAAGACCTCAGGTAGGAGGTATTATTTAAGTCATGCTTTCAAGGGAACTAAAGACACTAAGAAGTGGAGGTGGTTGGGGGAACTTGGAGGTGGTGAAGAGCTTGCAAAAATGCTTGGAGATAAGAAATTCCTGAGTGAGGAATAGCAAGGAAGATAGATTGTAGAGAGGGGAAGGGAGTAACAAAGCTGGAAAGGTAGACCGGAGCCAGGTTGTGGGTGAGTGATAGAAAAGGAGGCAGAGGGGCTAAGAATTGCATGGTCCCGAGCCCTTCTCTTTCTCTCTCACTTGGTGTGACCTCGTCAGATCCCAAGGGTTCGATTAGCTTTTTTATGCAGATTTTATGCAGACTCCCAGATTTACATATTTATTTCTAGTCTCTTCTGAGCTGGAGGTCTACATTGTCTACTGCCTCTTGGATGTTTAGAAAGGACACCCTGTGTGCCTTTCAAATCCGACCTGTCAAATAGAGGATTCCTTAGCTCTTTGCCAAATCCAACTTTGTTCCAAACTTCTTCAAGCTTCTCAGGTTGGTCCTGTTGAAGGCACCATCATCCTTCCAATAACCCAGCTTCTCAACCTAGGTGATACGCTTCACTCCTGCCTCTGACTCACCCCACACACATAGTCAGTCTTGTCCTTTCTCTCTCCCCACTTACAAAAGCAACCTGGTAGCTCAGGCCTTATTGCCTCTCTCCTAGACTATATCAGTAGTCTCCTAATTGGTCTGGAGGCCTCAAGTTTAATTCATTCTCTATATAGCTGCCAGAGTGGTTTCCCTGAAATACAGATCAGATCCTGTCACCCTCCCTCCATCAGCAAACTCCAGTGCCAACCTGTTACCTAGGATTAAAGAGAACCTCCTTTGTTTGGTGTTTAAAACTCTTTACAGCTGGACCTCTTCCTACCTTCCCTGTCTCTTCATTCGTTGTTCTCCTCTGTAACTCTATTGTCTTGCTGTACCGGCACAACTGTACTTCCTCAGTACAACTCTCCATGTCCCAGCTCCAGGTCTTTGCACCAGCCTGGGAGATGACATGGTGTCTGGAAGGCTTTCATTCTTTACCTCTGCTTCCTACAATTCCTCTTTTCCTTTCAGGGCCAGCTCCAATTCCACCTCAGGCTTCTCCTGGTCCTATACCTGAGGCCGTTAGGCAGACATATGGATACAGTGCTGGACCTGAAGTTAGAAATACTTGAGTTCAGACATAGCCTCAGGCATTTATTAGCTGTGTAACACTGGACAATTCTCAGTTTCCTCCCTTGTAAAATGGGCATAATAAAAGCACTTATCTCTCAGGGTTGTGAAGGTTAAATGAGGTAATCTTTGTAAAGTGTTTAGCATGCTGCCCAGAACACAATAGGCACTTAATAAGTGCATCTGTCCATTTTTCCCCACCTGCTCCCTCTAAAGGTACCTTGTAATTGATTGGTACATGTAGTATATTTACTTAGCTGTATACATTCTATCTGCCTATTAGAATGTAAGCTCTTCCAGGGCAGGGGCTATTTCCCTTTGGTCTCTGCATCTTCCAAGGGAATCGCAGCACCTGGAACAAAGCTGGGGTTTTAAAATGCAATTGATACCATCTTTAGACCATCTATAAACATTACTCTTAGTCCTCACTTAGGAGTTTATGGATTTCTGGGAATCTGTGAACAAGCAGAGCATCTCATGGTGAGATGATGTGGATGGGTGAGTATCTGCTCTGGCTGAGGGAGTATCCACCATGAAAGACTGGAAGAGCCTTGAGTTGGGAGAAGTGTCTTACCCTTTGTTGTTGTTGTTTGGTTGTTTACAATCTTGTCTGACTCTTCATGACTCCATTTGGGATTTTCCTTGGTAAAGAGACTGGAGTGGTTCACCATGTCCTTCTCCAGTTCATTTTACAGATGAGGAAACTGAGTTCAACAGGGTTAAGTGACTTGTCCAGGCTCATACAACTAGTAAGTGCCTGAAACTAGATTTTAACTCAGTCAGATCGAGTCTTCATGACTTCAGGCTCAGTCCTCTATCCAGTGTGTCACCTAGCTGCCCTAGGTTCTGTGTCCTAGATTCAAAGAATTGATTAGCTCTTTGCTTCTTATAGCTTGAAGACACTCTGGGGGAATGAAAGAAAGGAGTACAGTGACTTTGGTCCCTAGTGGGAAGGAGAGCAAAATTCAAGGACTCCAGCAAACTCTACTAAGTCAGCAAGCTAGCAAAGCCCTTAGGTCTGTTTATCCTTCTAACTCATTGTCTCTTGCTTCGCTTGGGATCTTGGGAACACTTATCTGAGCAATGATGCAAAACAAGGCAAAATAAAACACCCCCTTCCACTCCCCCAAAAGAAAAAAAAACAAAATGTAACCAAACCAAAAAATATTTTCACTTCTGATAGTTCCTGTGTATCCTTTCAAATCTTCCTGGGAACTTTACAAAAATTTCCAAGGCAGTGGGTGATGGCTGTGGTGAGGGGATTGATTCCAACCCTCTGTCCCACTGTCCCAGTTAAAGTCACTGTGCTCTTAGGACCCAACTTAAACTGAGATCTGGAAGGGACCTTAGGGGTCACTTAATCTAACCCTTTTATTTTTCAAATGAAGAAATTGAGTGAAGTGACTGGCCCCAGGTCACACCGGCATTGGTAGCAGAGTCAGCAAATTCACTTTACTCTAGGAGTTTTTTAACCTATTTTTGTGTGTGTCCTGGACCCCGTTAGCAGTCTGGTGAAGTCTATGGACCTTTTCCTCACCCCAAATGATATTTTTCCCCCCAGATAACTGAAGAAAATGCTGAATTTCCTTAGATGTTAGTGAAAATAATAATTTTTTTCTTCCCCATCCAAATTCATGAATTCCCTGAAATTTATTCCAGGTTGAGAACTCTTACTTTACTCCAAATTCAATATTCTTTTCACTGTAACACAGTCTTCCTAAAGGAACTATGACCCCAATCTTACACAAACACAAGCTTCATATAACACAAACTTTCTGAGGACTGGTCTTGCCTCTGCTACAGGGTTGAAGAAAGACAGTTTGATATGGAGCAGTGGTTCCCATTTTGTGGTTTTGAGACCCCTTTTGAGGGTTTAGGTTGGTAGTTCAAGGGATTTGAGCTGAAAATTCTATAATGGCACTTTAAACAGCCAATAATTGCAGAATATCTTCAATAGTATATCAAATTACCCTGGGGATTCACAACACTTTAAAAAAGGGTTTTGAGGCATAAAAAATGTTGGGAATTATTGATGTTGGGAATAATTGTTTTACTTGCAAAAATTTCAGACAGAATCCAGCTCCAGAGTAACTGTGTATGTAGAAAATGCCCAATTATGGTGGGCTGGACACTTAATCTAAGAGTCAGTCAATCGATAAGCATTTTTTTTAGTGCCTACTATGTTCCAGGCATTGTGCTACTCAATGGGGACACAAAAAGAGGCAAAATAAAATCCCTGCCCTCAAGGAGCTTACACTCTAATGGGGAAGACAAGCAAACCAGTGAGGACTCACTGTTAGAGGATCATAGAAATGTTTGACCTAACGCTTTGAGGCCTACTGGCTACTTCCCATGCAGCAACCTCACAAAGGAGATAGAATGAGTAAACCTCATTCTTTCAAATGTTATTCCCACAGCTGGTTTTGATTTCTACATGCCCCCTTCTTTCAGATGTCTGACTAGAGAGATGAGGACATTAAAAGGTCTAGGTCACTTGTAAGAAGAATGATAGAACTAGGGATGGTTCATCTGGAGAAGAGAAGACATAGTTGGTGGGAGAGTGTCTTCACATGTTGGAAGGACTGTAATGTAGGAAAGAAATTAGATTTATTCTAGTTAGCTTCATAGGGCAGAATTAGGACCAATGTGTGGAAGCAGCTAGGTGGTGCAGTGGAAAAATGCTGGGCCTAAAGTCAGAAAGATTTATCTTCTTGAGTTCAAATCGGGTTTCAGACTTACTAGCTGTGTGACCCTGGTCAAGTCACTTAACCCTGATTGCCTCAATTTCCTCATCTGTAAAATGAGCTGGAGAAGGAAATGACAAACTACTCTAGTATCTCTGTCAAGAAAATCCCACGAAGAATCAAAGACGACTCAAGGACAAAAACAACATGGAAGTAACCAGGAAGCAAATTTCAGCTCAAAGTATGGAAGAACTAATAATATCCTTCAGACAATGACAAGGATTGCTAGTAAGACAGTGAGCCCCTCGTCACAGGTGAGGTGACTGGAATGTTGTAATCTACAGGAGGTTGGGTGGGGAGAACGACATTGTTATTTCAATCTAATTGATTTCTTTTGCAATCCTATGTATTTTATGTCATGCATTTAAAAGCATTATTCTGAAAAGGGTTTCATAGGCTTCACCAGACTGCCAGAAAAGTCCATGACACAAACAAGGCTAAGAACTCCTCTTTTTAGATAAACTGTAAGGCTCTTTTCAATTCTGGGAGTCTGATTCTTTGACTAGGGAAAAAGAGAGAAAGTAATAGTCCTGTTTGGATCTCCTATAGGAAACCCATTAGGCTGTTTGTTCCCTGTGCGCTGTGAATGCTGGGCAGGCTTCAGGGAGCTTGAGACATTGATGCCTGACCCTTTCCCCTTCTTCTTATTGGTCTAGCACTACTTGGCTCCCATTTCAAGTTAGAGATGAAAAGGGTCGGGGAGCTGGACCAAACCTCTGTGGGACATCTAGGAATGGGGATGACACTGACTTAGGGTCAATGTTATCCATTGACATGTACAAAATATATTATGTCCCATGATGGGGCAACTGTGTAGTGGAGAACATTGTATAAGAGGAAGTAATAAGGCTTAATTTGAGTTGTAACTCTGCCACAAGGTATTTAGATTATCTTGGGTAGGTCACTTTCGTTTTCAATTTTCTCATGTATACAGTGAGGTAGCTGGATTAAAGTCTTTTCTAGTTTCAATCACCTATGAGTCATAGAGGTGTGTCTCTGGGCCAATTACATTTTTAGAAATCATCTTCTATTTTAATTGAACCAAGGAGCTTTTTATTTAAAAGAATTGTGATGTAAATTCCTTTGAAAAGTGAAAAATCCTTCTCTAAAGAAAAGACTCACTCATCTAATTTATCTGTAGTGGAAACCTGTATTTTCATATCATAATTATTTAAACCAAGGTAAACATGTGCTGTCATATTCCCACCACTACCTCTCTGAGGAGATCCATTAGTCTCTCATTCAATGTCCATGCCTTCCTCCCAGTTCCAACCTCCAGGCTACATGAGAAGACAGTTCCCTGCACTCCGTCCAATGCCCACTCCTGATCACTTGCAAAAGAAGCAATAGTTTAGGGAAAGACCTATGGTGTACATCAGAGGTTTTCTGTCTCGAAAGAAACAAAGCTGGGTTTGTAACAACTGGCTATCAGAGAATGGTCTTAGAGGACCGGGAAGGGGTTTCCATCCAGGAGACCTTCTCCAAATGGGCAGGGTCAAGAGAGAGAGGGGAGGAAAGGGGCCTGGCCTAAGGGAAAGTGGAGGCAAGTTACAGAAAAATAGTGATAGCAGTATCCCATGGAGGGAAAGGCCTGAAGGGCCCTGATCTCAGGCCCAGAGGCTACTCCAGAGAGCAGTCACCCAGACTTTTCTCATAGTACTTAAGAGGTCTTGAGGGGCGATAAAGAGAATGGAGACTGAAGTTGAGTATGGCGAGCTAGGCTTTGATGTTCTATGAGGAGCACAAGATGGGGAATTTGGCAGGAGCCAGCATGATATAATGGAAAGAACTTTTTTGAATCAGAAGACCTGGGTTCTAATCATCATTGATACTTATGACCCATGTGTCTGTGGGCAAAAGGATAACTTTTCTGGACCTTAGTTTTTATCTCTTATTAAGTAAGATTGGACTAGATGATTTTCAAATTTTTCCTTTCTTTCTCTAGACTTAGTTTTCCCTCATTTATCAAATTGTCTTACCTTTAAGGATAGCAGGAAGCCATTGTGGAGGCCATCTTAGGGCATTTCTTCATTTTTTTAAACGTCATGGACCCTTTTGGCGGTCTGCTCTCACCCTTTCCAGAATGCTTTTAAAATCATAATTGAAGGAGATGCTAAGTTTTCTTTAGAAGTTAATGAAAATGAAGATGTCATTTTTTTCCATCTAAGTTCATGGACCCCTTGAAATCTATGCACAGATCTCTTGGGGCTCTGTAGACCCCTAGTTAAGAACTCCTGACCTATGCAATTTTAAAGATGAGCTGTAAAGATGAAATTCAATAGTGAGAGTTAAAGTATTTTGGAAAGTATAAAGCATAAAAATGCAGGCTAGTATTCTTTGTAATGATTTTGCCTCTGGGGCTATGACTTGGATCTAAATGACTACCAACTGTGTTCATCTCCCTATCAGGTAGGTGATATGGTGGATAGAGTGTTGGGCCAGCAATTAGGAGGACCTGAGTCCAAATCTGACCCGGACACTTACTAGCTGTATGACCGTAAACAGATCACTTAACCTCTGTCTGCCTAGGATAATATAGTACCTACCTACCAGAGTTGTGAAAATCAAAAGAGATAATATTTGTAAAGTGTTTACCACAGTGCCAGGCACATGAGGCACTTAATAATAAATGTTTATTTCCTCCTTGCCCCCCTTCCCATCTCCAGTCTCATAACTCCAATAACTGCACTCATTGAACCTGTTGAATATGGATTGGTTGTTTCTCTGGACTGGAAGTTTACCAGGTCAGCCAGGCAGAGGTCCCTGAGCACGAAATCTTTCACTGTCCTCTGCAGAGAGAGGATCATCTCCATGTTTCCTTGTTAATGAGGGCAAGGATTTACCCTGGATTTGACAAAGGCTCGCTGGAGCTCATTCATTTCTTGGCCTGAGTCACCGTAGCTGTTCCCTTTCTTCCTCTTGACTGAGTGAGCAATTAGTCCAAGGTCCCTCACAATCTGGCCAACCTGACCTAGACGGCTTGATCTAGACAGCTCCATCCCCCTCACTGTTCCTTTGTGCCCCCTACCCCAGCTTTCTCTGCATCAGTCAGGTCCATCTCCTCACTGTCCCTCCTACATGCCATCATACTACACCTCATTTTCCTTTCTGCTTCTACCCTTGCTCATGCCATCTGCCTTCCTCTATGCCAACTGAAATCATGCCAGCTTTCATGACCCAGGACACATCTCTTCCACTCATTTATGCTTAGTCCAACTTAATTCAGTAAACATTTATGTATTTCCTGGGGACACCATCCAGCTCTTAAGGTGGGTCCTGCAGGAGATGGGTTACACCAGGGTCAAGGTTATTTGTAGGTGTACATCCCCTAAACCATAACTCATGAGCCTTTACCCCCCTCCTCCTTTAATAGTCAGAGGATATAATTAATTAAAAGCAACTATTTTTAAAGAAGTGGTATAGTATAAAAATGATAATGAAATATTTCCCTCATAAATCTCGTACAAATATACATGGCATATAGGGAGCATTTATGGTGAAGAGGAAAAACTCAGACTTCCACACTGCAGGGCCATTGATATCCAGTAATAACATCATCCTGTCCCTGTGGAGCCTGCTCCCTGCTGGTCCTACAGTCCTTGTTGGTCAGTCTCCACTGGACCCTATGCCAGGCCTGCTAGCTGTCTGATGCTGTTTCACAGGACTTCACAGATGCTGCTTTGCTAGACTGTCTGTTGCCTCAGCCGAAATCCTTGGCTTTCTCTTCTCAGGGAAAGAGCAGGGATTTCCAGGCTTTATCACCTTGTATCCCAGGTCCTTTCTTAGAAGGGCCAAAAACACTTGTCTGGGAGGCAGCAAAAAATCTCACTTGCCTCGTTTCCTCAGAATCTTGGCTGCTGTGACCTCTCATCTCCTGGACAGGAGAGTCTGAAGACCAGATAATGTGTTCTTTAGAACAGAGAGCAGGCTCCTTTCAGGTGGCTGAAGCTCACAGGTTGAGTCTTTCTCTCAGATTCCTTTTCCTGGTCTAGGGATACACACTTCCATCCTTCCCTTGCTCTCCCTGAATTCCATTCAGATACCTCTTTCTAACTTCTGGTGAGTATTCCAAATTAATGCAAAATTTTCATTCTTTAAAGGATAGGTTATAAACCAGGTAATGTTTATTACTTAGTAACTATCAGCTCTGGGGTTCAGAGATTCCCAGTTGTCAAGTTCTAAGCCTTTTCTCTTCTCCTTTATGGGTAAGTGGGAGAAAAGAGGACAGAGACTGCCAAGTCCCAGGCCAAGGTTTCCTGCTACCCTCTTAATTAGACCTTTCACATGAAACCAGCCCAAAGTTCAGAGGAGGAAGGGGGGTATTGCCTTACAATGATTAAGCACTTACTGTTTACAGTAAGTAAAGATAAGCTGTCCCCTTCAAGAAGCGGGTGATCTAAGGTGAGAAAAGATGATACCTATCATGTAGTAAGTAGAATGTGATAAGGTCAAAGATCTCTAAATTTGAGGAGGTAGGCAGAGAACTTTAGGGAAGGCTTCATACCTGAGCCGGGCGTTGAAGGAACAGAAGGATATCAGTAGGTGAAGAAGTCAAGAGAGTGTGTTTCTAGGTATGGAGAAAGGAAAGAGAATCCTTATCTATTCATCACCTGCAAAGTGCATTTAATCTTCATAACCTTGGGAGGTAAGTGTCTATTATGACAGCCATTTTACAGTTGAGGAGACCAAGGCAGATAGAGGTTAAATGACTTGCCCAGAATCACACAACCAGTAAATGCCTTGAGGCTGGATTTGAACTCAGATCTTCCTGACTCTGGGCTGAGTGCTCTGTCTGCTGTGTCACCAGCTGAGTCTATGGAAGGCATGCAAGAGATCACGTGTTGGGTCATGGAACAGCAAAGAGCAAGCTGATAATAATATCAAATGGAGATGATCACATAAAACGTGGCCCACATTTATGCAATACTTGGAAGTTTTGCAAAGCATTTACAGTATCTCATTTGATGTCTATGAAGCCTTCCCTGACTATTACCACCTACATTGGCTCGCTCCATCCTCTTAACTCAGAAAACATCTGTACTATTTACTCATTAGGACATTTGATTACAGTCTGTCTTGTACTGTTCTCTACTTGTGCCGTGAGTATTATTCTGTAAACATCTTGAGAGCAGCAACTGAGCCTTCTTCAGCACTCAAGGGCTTCGTTTATAAGAGGGAGAAGATGATGCCTTACTCAGCTAATGGGCAAGGACTAGACCAAGTAAGAAAGATCTCTTTAAAGTTCCTTGCAGCTCTGTCAGATTCTCTGAACAGATGAATAGGTTGGTTGGGTATAGTGAAAACACTGGATGGAGGCCTTAGATGCCAGGCTAATTCAATTCTGAATATTTTCATTTTGAATTTGTAACACCCCTCTTCTTTTCTGCCTCTCCTCTGCTGGGTGGTGGGGTAGGACTTTGGTATGGCAGGGCAGCAAGAGAAGGTATATAAAAGGAAGTGATGTGATCTGTGCCAAGGTCAGAGAGACTGGTACCAGGGCAATGTAGTATCCACAGGTTCCTACTTGTCTGAGCCAATCTTTAGGCTCACTCATCCTGTCTGACAAGGTGTGCTTGTGCTGAGAGGCTATAAGGGGTCTCTGCCAGGGACAGGACAATTGAGAAAAGCACATACTGGGGGAAGTTCTGTCTCCCCTTAAGTCCTCTGGGGGAACCTGTCTCTTAATAAGTCCTTCAGGGGGCAGCTAGGTGGCACAGTGAATAGAGCACCGGCCCTGGAGTCAGGAGGACCTGAGTTCAAATTTGGCCTCAGACACTTAACACAAAAACTAGCTGTGTGACCTTGGGCAAGTGACAACCCCAATTGCACTCCAAAATGCAAAAAAAAAAAGTCCATCAGATCTCAGGTCCTGTGTTCCTGAGTTTTCCTGTAAACATTGTTTGTGAATGACTTTCTGTGCTGTTTATACTCTTCTACCTGGTCACATCTGAAGTGACTTTGGGTATTAAACATAATGAACTGTGTGTTTTCCCAAACTTTCAGGTTCTGAGCAACTCATGTACCATCAGGGAACTCCCTGGGTTTGAAAAGTGGTTGCAAAGGGTGGGAGGTCAGAATTGCACAGCAAATCTTTTGTTATATGCTGTTTTTGTAACCTGGCACCCACTTGGACAGGATAGGGGTAAGTAATGCCCAGTGCTATTTGCTGAGTAGGCAAAGATACTTGTGACTCCTAATGGTCAAAGAAAATATGGAGTGTGACACTGGATGCCTGTGTAAGCGACTTACTAAGTATCTGATTCCAGACACTTATGGAGCCCTGGGGATGAAGGGGTGAAAGAGAAGGACTCCAGCACGAGCAATGTGCACAGGAAGCCATGCATGCCCCTCATATCCTAGGAACCGCTTCAGATTTGAGAGATTGCTAAGAATTGAACCTTCCCTGGTCCTTTTCCTTTTCTCCTTGGTTTTGCTGAGATCTTATCTCATTCACTAGCATGTTCTTAAGGCTCATTCGCTGGTAGGTTCTTTTTTTT
>JAQQSW010005033.1:0-14295 GCA_028646575.1 Pseudocheirus occidentalis | reverse complement strand
TATCATAGTATAGTACAGCATATCATAGTATAGTATAGCATAGTATAGTATAGTGTAGTGTAGTATAGTATAGTACAGCATATCATAGTATAGTATAGCATAGTATAGTACAGTATAGTATAGTATAGTATAGTGTAGTGTAGTATAGTATAGTACAGCATATCATAGTATAGTATAGTTTAGTATAGTATAGTATAATACAGTATAGTGTAGACCTGAGATTTTCTCAGTGTCAGAAGTGCCCAGTGAGGAATTCCCTCTGCAAAGATAGATCAGCTTTTTGCTCTTTGTTTATTTTCTTTTGCAATATATTATTAAAATACTGAGAGGTATGCCCATAGCCACTAAGATGAGAGGTTTATAGATTTAGATCTGGAAGGGACTTTAGAGGTCTTTGAGTCCAATGCCTTCATTTTTAAACTTGTTAAACCAAGGTTAAGTGACTTGACACAAGTAAGAAGTGAGAGAGCAAGGATTTGAATCCAAGTCTTTTGACTCCCAATCCCTCCCTCTTTGCCCTACCTTCACATGTGAAAACAGAACATGAACGTAAGTGTTCCTAATTCCAGAGCGGGCTCTGTATTCACTATATCACAATGCTATGGTTATCCCCACTTTACAAATATCGCAGCTAAGACTCAGAGACCATAAATGACTATTATTTAGTACTACCATAGCAGGAAGAGCAAAAATTCAATAAATATTCATTAAATTAAATAAATGAGTGAATTATATGTCAGTGAGAATATTCTACGTATGTATGTATGTATGTAAAAATTCCCCTTTCTTTAAATGGCAGAGTTTGGAACCAAGATTCTTTAGATGATCAATCATTTCTTTATTTGACTTTGCCTTGGTAGATAAAGCATTTCTGGTATTGAAAGCTTTTATATCTTCTGAAAAGAATCCACCTTCACTGAACAGTGCAGCATAGATCCTAAATTACAGAGAACTTTGGATCACTTTTAATTTGTGTCCATACAACTAAAGAGCTGGATAGTATTGATGCAATTATCCAAATTGTTTTTGACTGGCCCTACTGAAAACATGGCTTCATAAATAAATTTTAAAATATATGTGTGTGTATGTGTACACATAGGGATACATATATGTGAATGTGCATGTATATATGCATTATAATATAGATGTGCATTGTGTGTGTATAAAATCTCACCTATATATGGTTTTAGTTCCTTAATTTAAAAAAAACTCTTCATAGGTTCTCTAAAACATGACTGGGACACCTGAAATCACTGAACAATGAAGACAGTCATAGATTTGGGGCTAATAATGGACCTCTAAGGACAGCCAGTCTCACTTCCTTACAGCGCAAAAGGGAAAACTGAAATTGATGGAAGTTAAAGGGGTGTTACACAAGTAGTAAGCAGCTGGACCACATTTTGAATACAGTTCCTCTAATTCCAAATATCTCTTGGAGTATCTTGACCTTCTCCATTGCAAAACCCCACATTCAAAAGGCATTGTTTTCTCCAGTTCTTTTTTTGAATACCACATTTTGACAAACTGGCATACAACTAAGGTTAACAAGATAATGCACAGCAAAGATATTTTTTACCGTAAATCATTATTTAAAGAACATGATATGTTCCTATTAATCTTTTTTTGAGGACAAATAAGTTCAAAACATATGGAATATATTTTCCTCAAATTACATATGCCTTTAAAGAAATAAAGGGGAAAAATGTTTGGCTAAACACATTTGGGCCTCGAGTGAACCCCAAAAGTTTTAAAGTCACTTCAACACGCTCCAAAACAAAGCCCAAGTAAGCCAAACTGGAAACTGAGGCAATAGAATGAAGCCTCAGAACAGGCCACGTGATTGGACCATCCCAAGCCACAGCTCCCAGAAATCAGGTCAGAAAATGGAACACAAAGGAAAGGAAAAATTATAACAGTCAATTAAATTTACAATGTAAATCATGAAATATTTATTACATGGTAACAGAAATTACATTTTTGAAAGTCCAATATTCAAGAAACACTGTTGTCATTCCAAACATTTTAATTTGCCCAAAAAAAGAATTCTGTCCAGAAATAGTGAGAAAAGAATAAGATTTCTAATGTTTTGGGAATAATAGGAAGAGAGAAGAATCAAACCTGATGAGTTTTATAACAAATTGGTTACATAAGCTATTGGACAAGAATTTCTTTGAGCATTAAATGGAAATAGAGCAGAAAGGGATCAATCAGCAGGCCAAACCAAAACCCACTGAAAAGACATCTGCAATCATCTTTTAAAATGCATTGTAAGCAAGAAAAGGAAAAACCTACTTCCTGGGTAATAAAACTTAGAAAACTCAATCTGAAAATATAAGTGAAAAAAAAGTTTTGAAAATAATTCCCATTACTGCATTATCAGTATTCAAAGGGATCCTTTCTGATTTTAGACACATTTTAAAACACTTGGTGTTTAGACTATCGATAATAATAACAATAGTACAGCTAGATGGCAGAGTGGATAGAGGCTCAGTTCAAGAGTCAGGAAGACCTGAGTTCAAATCCAGCCTCAGACACTTACTAACTGTGTGGCCTTGGGCAAGTTACTTAACACTATTTGCCTCGGTTTCCTCATCTTTAAAATGAGCTGCAGAAGGAAATGGCAAACCACTCCAGTATATTTGCCAAGAAAACTCCAAATGGGGCCAATCACACAGAATCAGATACAATTGAACAATGACACTAACATCACAAAAGCATAGGTCAAACATTTCATCCAACCCATTAAGCTGGCACATAGAGGGAGGCCGTATTATTTCCTCACCCCACCTCACTCCTCCCAGAGAGGAAGTTAGAGATCAAGTGTAGATCAGACATCATCATATTTTTTTTCTAGCAACTTTAGAAGAAACAAAAATACCCATGTAATATCTGTTAGTAATACCAGAATCCATTGAAAGACCTTAGACATCATCAACTGCTTAAATATTTTGTGATTAATTAAACTTTGGAGAGAAATGTTTTTTTAATTTCTAATTTGGCTTTCAAGTACTTGAAATAAATAACCATATTTATTAGAACAGAAATTTTTTCATAACTTAAATTATTTTCTCACAAAATAGAAGGTAGAAGGAAGGGAGGGAGTTGTCGTGTTTAAGAGATGGAGAACATCTGGGTCTTTGAATGTATTTGTGTGAGGAACTTATAGTGCGAAAACTCCCACTCTATGCAGATGAGTGCCTTCTATAATTTATCATCTTAGATTGTTTTGGGGGTGGTGGGGTGGGAATGGGGAGGGTGATAGATTATGTGGCTTGCCTATAGCAGCATTGCTAGTGTCAGTGGAAGGACCAAACTTAAACCAAAACTGGCCTTCTGTCCACTATGCCATGATGTTGAAAATGGTATGCGGGGTTTGGTTTTGTTTTTAATAGGAAAATATCAGAAGCCATTCAACGTCTAACTCACTATATATACTACAAATATTCAAAACTATGACCAGCCCTAGCATAATGGCCCATGCCTCTAGTTCTTGCTACTGGGGAGGCAGAGGCTAATGGATCACTTGAGTTTGAGAAGTCAGAGCTTCAGTAGGGCTAAAGCCATTTGAGTGTCCATGAAAAGTCCAGTTCCAATACGATGAGCCCCCTCAGAACAGAGAACCACCAGACTGCCTAAAGAAGAATAATTGTGTAAGTTAGAAATAGAGCAAGTCAAATCTTATGTGCCAATTGGTAGTGGGATCAAGTCAATGTACAGCAATGGCATTTCTAGTCTGGAAAATATAGGGAGACCCAGGCTTGGTTGGGGGAGGACTATGACCAAGAGGGATATTTCCACCCCAAGTTAGTTATTTGTTGAGTCATTATAAGTCATTATAAATTATAAGACAAATTAAAACTGAATAAATTTTCATGCATTCAGTTGAATGCAGTAATAGAAAGGAGAAAGATGGTCATAGTGCAAGTTTAAAAGTTACTTTACTGATAATTTCTTAACAATGCTCAGATAGTGAGTGAATTTAACAAAAATTATTTTTACCAATTTTAATGTTTATGTACAAACCCTCTGGTTTATGGATTTTTTCCTAATATTTGTAAGAAAGGTATTTAATTCCTAAAATATTTTTTAATCTGAAAGGGATATTGAAGGCCACAAAATTTAATCTTTCCTTTTTACAGGTGAGAAAAGTGGTTCCCACATCAGGTAAGTCATTGACCCAAGTTACAGTTGACAGAATTAGCTAAGTATTCTGAAATAATACTATTTTGAGTCTCTGGAGGGGACAACTTTCTAAAAGCCCAATGCTTTTATATACTATTCTCCAATAGATTAAAAGATATAAAGTTTTCAAAGGAAGAAAGAGAATCTCTCATTATTTAAAAGTAGCTACCTTTTAAGAGCTACTTTCTTCAACTAACACATTCATAGGTTGTGTATTCCAGAAGGAAGCTATGATTACTCTCAGGATTCTAGCAATAATACTTAAGGCTTAAGTTTCTAGTATTGTCAGTCAAGAACACCCACCAACATGCTTCCACTAACAATCAGCCAGAAGACTTTTAGCTTTTAACAATAGTATTTACTGAGTCAGTAGCTTTTAACAATAGTATTTACTAAGAGGGTATAGGAATCATTGGTACAGAACAATTTCTCCAAAGTCTGAGACATCCTTTCCCACAAATATATCCAAGTCTATGGAAAAAATGGGCTCAAACTTGGAGCACAAAATCCCAGCAAGACAAGGATTTTGATGTAATTCTTTCCTAAGGCAGTTAGAGGACATAGAAATCAGGTTCCTAAGCCTTTTTTTTCCTGAAAACCTAGGGATTCATTCCATTACTTGTTTCATCTAATTGAACAGAAGCAGCACTTATACCACAGTAGGGTGTAAGGAAGGGGGAGAAAGGGAAGGTATCTTCTGTTTTCTTCCACCATCCTGAGAGGACAATTCAAAAAACATTATTCTGCTTCTCCTCCCCCCAACTCTGCTAGCATTTGGAAACAAATGAGAAGGATTTGGGGGGTGGGGGTTGTTTCATTTTACTTTGTTTTGGTACATGGGCTTCTTTTAATAACACACACATTTAAATTCATCTAAAACTTGATGAAAAGTAAATGAGCAACAGTGAAGAAACAGACCTGGAGCAGAGAAAGATTATTTTTCATCTGCCAAACTATGTTGATAAAATGATACAAAATGAATACCTTTGCCATCAAGTTCACTCCTTTCTGCTGAAATGTACTCCCTAAAGCTTCCCATGTGCCTTCTCATGAAAACAAGTTTTACATTTATCAATTATTTGGCATCTTAAAACTGAAATATTCCATGTCTGCACTATCAGATAAAGTTGCCATGAGAAGGTAAAAGTTAACTGACCCAGGTTCCAGGCATTCTTCAAAACCTGGCTTAAACCTTGTACCTAAATAATGGTAAATCCTGAAGACCAAGATCAGGTGTAGACATGCTTTAGTCAGCACACTGTTTTCCCTGCATTTCCTCAAACTCTTTCTTCTCTAATCCATTTTTGCCTCTGCATGAACAAAGAGCACACTATCCAACCCACACCTATCATTTCATGCATAATAAAATCAAAATATCAACACAGGATGTGATGAGGTATTCCAAAATCAAAAAAGAAGATGAAAATAATGAGAGGGAAAGCTAAACTTTTCTATCATGATATCTAATGAGACAAATGGGCAGCTAGGTTGCTCAGCAGATAGAGTGTGATGCCTGGAATCAAGAAGACTCATCTTCCTGAGTTCAAATCCAGTCTCAGACACTTACTAGCTGTGTCTCTGGGCAAGGCACTTAATCCTGTTTGCCTCTGTTTTGTCATCTATAAAATGAGCTAGAGAAGGAAATGTCAAATGACTCCAATATCTTTGCTAAGAAACCTCAAATGGGGTTGGTCATGAAGAGTCAGAAACAACTGAAAACTCAACAAGAACAGAAGACAAACAGCGATGGACACAGGATAAAGTACTAGAAAATTACTTTAGAAATTCAATGTATAGAAGAAAGAGATATTTAAATTGTTATTGGATTACATCCTGACTTTATTATTAATTTCTTCTATATGCACAATTATTAATGAAAACTCTGTTGTCCATAATTTTAACCATTTCCTTCAAATATATGGAGAGTTGTGGAAGGGAGATTAGATTTATTCTGCTTGATGCCATAAAGCAGAAGTAGGACAACTGCGTACAAGGTCCCACTACATAGCTTCATGCTCTAGACTTTCCTGGCTCACCTCTGGTTTAAGAGATGGAAAGCTTCCTTCCATAAGCTGAGCTCCCAGCCTTGGCGAAACTTTTCTATCTCAACCCCTTCACAAGTGCCTACAGGCTTCTGGCTGTCTCAGTGCACTTACTGTAGGTACAGGGAAGCAGATTTCAACTTAATATAGAAAAGAGCTTCCCAACAATTAGGACAATTCAAACATGGAGAGAGCTGACTCAGGAAGACATGAGTTCCCCTTCTCGTAGATTTTCAAGCAGTCTAGATACTTGCTGAAGAAGATATATATTGCTTGAAGTATGAGTTGATCTAGATGACCTCTAAGATCCTTTCCAACAGTAGTAGGATTAGTAGTAGGATTCTATAATATTGTGATTCTAAAACAGACCACTAGCCTTTAAGAATGAATAAATGAAAAAGCATTTATCTAAGTGTGTACTATGCACAAGACACTATGCTAAGTGCTAGAGAAATTTTTTAAATTAAATTAAAATTAGGAAAAAAATAGAAAATATTAGATAGAAAATAGAAATCGAATAAATAGGAAAGGAAAAGCAAGACTGTCCCTGCTCTCAGGTAACTTATAATCTTATAACTGAGAGAACAAATTTAGGAGGTTTTAGTTGCAAATGAACTGGAAAGATCTTATGATTCTTAGGATACAGCAGCAGAGGACTATATTCATCAGCATTATTTCTACCAATAGGATCATATCCATTTCTATGCTAAACCATTTGACAGCACCAAGGACTTGTATTATTATGAGAACTTTTTTTCTGGGTCTTCAGTAGCTGCAGCACTAGCAAAAGCAGTTGCCAGGTGATTTGGGGCCTGGGTTGGAAACAAGACCATTGGTCTGGGAGGCAGTGCTATTCCCAGGGTTCTCTGGTTCAGGGGCTGTTTTCCTTGATGTCTTATAGGGGGAAATAATGGTCAAGATGGTGGTGGGCTTTGAGTGGGCTGTCATTTCCTGCCTCCTATCTCTGCCTCAAAAAGCTTTGCTGCTTCAGCTAAGTCTAGGCTGATTTGCCGACCCTGTTGGCAGCTGATGGGGATGGTAGTTCCCCTTCTTCATAGTGTTTGTTCCTCTGGATGATGGCTGAAGGGGCTGGGTTCAGAGTAAGTTCAGTAGGGCTAGGGGAACTTCATTTCCTAGGGCTCCTGGGTTCAAGGTCTTGGGTCCTTCTCATGGAAGTGTAAGGGGAGATGGTGATTGTTTGATTTGCTCAGCACGTTAAATCTCTTGTCTCTCCTGCAGGATGTCTTCCTACTTCAGCCTGAAGCAACGGAATGAAATTATGAAAAAGTACCAATGTTTTCAGAGGACTACAACCATTCCCCCACCAGAGTGTCTAATTTCCTGATGTTCCTTATAAAAAATGACTTAAAAGGTAAATTGAATGTAATATAAAATGCTCATATCTCCAGGCTGTTATTTATTTGGTTGTTCACATAGATACTTATTTTGTTTTTCCTTTGAGAGACAAACCTTTAAAGGATGTCAGGAATGTACTGACTCTAGTATATTCTGCATAGCACTGATAAGGCATAATGGAAACTAATCAACTAATTATATCTCTTTCCAAAAAAATACCACCAAGATAACAAAAACTATTTTCTTCTGAAGGTCCTCTTAAGGAGATCCAAGAAAACAGCTCAGTCTCTTCACTGGGAAAGGTGAAGACTGGGAGTTTGCCATCATGCTATGAACCCCAAGGTTAAATGTTAGTGAACCTTTAAAAGTTATCTCAAATATTTTGATTCATAGAGTCATAGGATTTAGAACTGGAAGTAACCTTAGGGATCATCTGGCACAATCTCCTTCTTTTACAGATAAAAAAACTGAAGTCCACAGAGGGTTCAGTGACATGCCCAGAGTCACATAGGTAGTATTATCTAAAATCAATACTAGGCAATTGGGGTGGCTAGCAGTGAATAGAGCACTGGCCTTGGAATCAGGAGGAGCTGAGTTCAAATCCAGCCTCAGACACAACACCAAAAACCCCACAAAACTAGCTGTGTGTCCTTGGGCAAGTCACTTAACCCCAATTGTCCTACCTTCCCCCCTCCAAAAAAAACAGAAAACAAAAAACAAAAAACAAACAAAAAGTAGTAGGCAATTTATGGATTGGTATAAATATAAACTTTTTCATTAAAAGCTATTAATTAAATGCAAAAATCTACATTTTATTTTCCTCATGTATAAGTAAAAACATATTATTTATCCAGGCCACAGATTTCCATGCCATACTAAAAAACTCTAGTGAATTTATCTCATCTCTTTACTCTTAACAGTGGAAGTCAGTTTTCTCCACCACAAAGCCCATTGGGGTTTAATAGATACTCCAGGGATTGTCAAAGCAGAGAGTATAGTAAATAATGGACTAAAAAAAATCATGATTGCCTAATTTACTTTTAAAAGTACCATGCTTCTCCTTTCTCCAGTCTTGGTCCTGTTTTAATTTTTATATTTCATTTTCTGGCTTAAAGGCTCGGTCTTTCCATCAGATGATCTGGCTTTCCAGAGATTTATAGCTACTTTCCAAATGTCTGAAACACAGAGCAGGTAATTGCACCTGTTGCATTTTGACATCTGTTGGATGATATTAACATATACCAGAAAGAAAAGCTTCTGGCATTCAGATCCTTTTCTTAAATGCCAAGTCCTGTGCAGCCTGAACGACCAAATAGCCACTTTCTCTGGTTAAATTATCTCTGTGGAGGAGATCCAAGAATGTAAGTGGCAAGGTCTGAACACAGGCTATAGATCAAATACTAATCCCTCTGACACTTCACCAGTGAGAAAAATAGCAAGTTACAGGAGAAAGAGTGCTGGACCTGGGATCAGAAGGCCTGGACCTTAATCCTGATTTGTACATATACTGAATTTTTCACTGGGAGCTTTACTTATTTGTAAAATACTATTTATGGGACAGCTAAGTAGGGCAGTACATAGAGCTGCAGGCCTAGAGTCAGGAAGACTATCTTCCTGAGTTCAAATCTAGCTTCAAACACTTACTAGCTGTATGACCCTGGGCAAGTCACTTAACCCTGTTTTCCTCAATTTCCTCATCTGTAAAATGAGCTGGAGAAAGAAATGGCAAACCACCCCAATATCTTTGCCAAGAAACCTCCAAATGAGTTCACAGAGTTGGGCATGGCTGAAAATGACTGAACAACAATTTATATTACCTGGCTCATGAAGCTGCATGGTTAAAAATAAAAAGCATTTTGTGAACATTGAAGTGCTATATGAATGTTGCCTTTATCATTAGCAGGCAACTAGATGGAGCCATGGATTAGAGTATTAGATTTGGAAGTAGGAAGACGAGTTCCTGCCTCAGATTCTTACCTGTGCAACCCAGAACAAACTCTTTGCCCTCCATTTACTTATTTTTAAAATTAGAACAATACTACTAATATTGCCTGGTTCGTTTTTTTAAAAATCATTCTGTAAATATTTAAGTACAATGCAAATCTTTCTCATTAAGAGGCAGCTAGATGAAGCAGTGGCTAGAGCATTAGACTTGGAATCTGAGTTCAAATCCTACCTCAGATTTTTCCTTAGTCATGTGATCTAGGATAAGTCACTTAACCTCTCTCACTCTCAGTTTATTTGTCTGTAAAGTGGGGATAATTGCACCTAACTCCCAGGCTTGTATTTAGGATTAAATGAGTTAATATGTGTAGAGCAATTTGTAAAACCCCTATATAATGGCTAGTTATTATTAACTATTTTAAAAATCTCATCAAAAATTTCATTAGGGAAAAATAAATCCACATAAAAGATACTAGTGAACATTTATTTTGTATATTTTAAAACATAGCCATTTTTGTCTACGCACAGAATTCAATACAGAGATATTATGTTGATTGAAAATCTATGTGTAATCCTTTACATTTAATTCTGTGAATTGTTTCAAGGCCTTTCCATCAGTCTTTTTACTGAATGCTGCTGCTGTTTTACTATTTGTCCTTTGTTCTTGAAGAGGACCATGACATCAAGGAGGTGATGCCATGACGTACAAGTGAATTGGATTTAAGCGAGGGAAGACTGCAAAGTCAGCAAACTTACTTCCTCCTCCAGAATCGTCTGGGTCCAGTGGTCAGATATGGATCAGGACTACTGGAGAAGGCCAAGGATACAATGGGGGACTTTGGCCTTTTCAAGCTAAGGTCTTTAACAAGTCTCAGTTTGACCGAGGCATCGCCCATTCAGTGATTAGGGCTTTAAAAACGAGGCAAAGAATGACATCTTTAAAAAAAATCTGCGAGGTGAAGATCGTCAGGGTTTCTAGATAAAATAGAAAAAATTGATATTTACATTCATTCTGACCCAACCAGGGCCCAAACAATGACCAAGTAGGGCTTGGTCTGGGACCAGAGTGAGTTGGAGTCAAGGGTAATCTTTAAGAGAAAACAAAACAAAATGATAAAAACTTAAATTTATGATTCTTTCAGTTTTACAAAGCACTTCCCTCACAACTAATATGTGAGACAGTAGAGACAAACAAAAGATAACACAAAACGGTATGAAGAAATAGTTTGGGTCAATATGTACTTAAAAGAAAATGCAGAAGGAAGTACAAGTATAACCTCATAAGAATAAAGTGACTTGGCCAATAGGACTAAAGAGTACTTGGAAAAAATGAAGAGACAAGTAAGAGATCTAGAGGAAAGAAACTGAAGGGAAAAAAATAACCTTAGAATAAAAGGTAGAAAACACTACCCAAGTAACAGAAAATTAGAAGGGACTAAACATAATTCAATGATTCCATGAGAGAATAAATAAAATAAAATCCAATGGTTGAAAAATAGGAAAAATTAAATTAAATTAAATATCTATTCTCCAAAATAATTAACCTGGAAAACTGGTCAAGGAGACATAATTTAAGAATCATTAGAGTCCCTGAAAAAAGTTACCAAGCAAAAAAAAAAACCTTATGGTTTCAAGAAATCATGAAAACTGCCACATAATTAGAAGCAAAGGAAAAATTAAATTTTTTAATTTAAAAAATTAAAATAAAAAAATTAAAATAGAAACTATGGGTGGCAGCTTGGAAAAATCCCCAAAATTAAAACTCCCAGGAATATCAAAGAAAAAAATCCAGAACTTAACTAGTCAATGAAAAATAATGCAAGCAAGGAAAAAAGAAGAATTCAAATACCAGGTAACTATAATTAATAATATAAAAACAAAAAAAAACTATAATGATATAAAAACAAATTTTAAAAACACCAAGTAAACACAGTCAGGATTACACAATACTAGGCAGCCATTTTAATAAAGGAAAGAAAATCTTGGGTATACAATATGTTAAAGGTAAAAGATAGAGTGCTTCAACAAAGGACTCTTACCCTGAAAGATCAAGCATAATCCTGCAAGAGGAAGAAATAGACCTTTAATGGAGAAGAGTGCTGTCAAGTATAGTGTCCTTAATGAAAGGATCAGATTTGAGGAAAAATTTGAAATGCAAATACCAGATTCAATAGAAACCTAGAAAAGTGAATAATTTAAGCAACTAGAAGGGGATAAATGATGAGGCAGTGTTTACTTTCTAATAAGAAAAGAGACAAGAGTCCTTATGGAATCTTAATGTCTTCAAAAGTCACAGAAGTCACAAAGTTAAATGATACAGATTGTCTGGGTATGTGTTTTTATTTTGTTTCAATAATCTGAAGAGAGGAAAGAGAAGGAATGAGAAAGTGAATACACAAGAAAACAAATGAGAAAGAACTGATGGAACTTAACTATTTCTCCTCATTGGAATATTCAAGGAGAGTATATAAACTTGGAGAAAAGAATGTCAGGGAATGGTTATCTAATGAATCTCATTAATCTGAACCAAACAAAATAGGTTTGGAGAGAGAAGAAAGAAGAAGAACAAAGAGAGGGAGGAGGAAGAGGAAGAAGAGGAAAAAGATGAGGAGGAGGAGGAGGAAGAGGAGAAGGAGGAGTGAGCTTGGTTTAGAAAAATAATAAACTCAGCCAGGAAACAAGGGAGAGGACACCAAGAAAGGAGGGTGAAATTTAAGAGGTATAATAGAGCCAGATAGGGAATATACACAAGGGAAACACACTTCTGCTTCAGAGGCTAGATTGTAACATGGGTATTTTTTTAATTAACTTTTGTTTATTTTTAGTTTACATCATTCATTTCCACAAGATTTTGAGTTATAAATTTTCTCCCCATCTTCCCCCTACCTACCACCCCAAAACAGCAATCCCACTGTATATCCCTTCCCCCAGTCTGCTCTCTCCTATATCCTTCCCCATCACCCCACTGACTTTCCAGTAGGGCAAGATGGATCTCCTTACCCCAGTGCCTGTATATCTTAATTCCCAGGTGCATGTAAGTAATAATGATAATAATAATAATAATAAATATATGTGTGTACATATATATATTTTTAACATTTGATTATAAAACTTTAAATTCTAGATTCTTTCCCTTCCTCCCTTGATACGCACCCCCATTGGAAAGACAAGCAATTCAATACAGGCTGTACATGTGTAGTTATGCAGAACATCTCCACAATGGACATACTGTGAAAGACTGACTATATTTCCCACCTTCCTATCCTGACCCCCACCCTTGTTCTATTATCTACTTTGTCCCTATCCCTTTACAAAAGTGTGTGCTTCTAACAGCCCTCCCCCCAACTCTGCCCTCCCTTCCATCATCTCCCCTCTCATCCCCATCTCCCCTACTCTCCTATAAGGCAAGATACCCAATTTAGAGTGTATGTCATTCCTTCCCTAAGCCAAATTCAATGAGAGTAAGGTTGACCCATTCTCTTTTGCCTTCCTGTTCTTCCCCTCCATTGTAACAGTTATCCCTTGCCTCTTCTATATGATGATTAACCCCATTCTGTCCCTCCCTATCTCCTCTCATTCTATTCCTCTCCCACCTCTCAGTTTCACCTTTTAAAATATCATCCCTTCCTATTAAATTGATCCTATGTCCTCTGTCTATGTACACATATATACACACACATATGTATTTTTAGAATGTTTACATTAATTTGATATATTTAGTATACACAGCAAGGTATTTTTCTAAACAGATATGTTTCTAAAGATTTCTCTACAAAAGGCTATATAAAATAAGTCTTAAAAATATAAAATTCTGTTATAATATTTTTCATATTTACTTTTTTTAATGCTTTTCACACCAAACATAGTAGCTTTTCCTAACCAAGTAGGATTTTTTAATCTTTCTAATCTCAGATGACTGTGGTTTGCTCAGATCGGAATACTACATTGTGTATCCACCTGGTTCTCTGAGCACACTATTCTTGCTGCCATCTCAGTTGTAGTAGTAAGAGGCCAATGACTCTGATATCCACCATTTCCAATCACTTCAATTGCAAGATGATCTTATTAGCTGCTTCCAATGAATTTATTAAATTCTACAGTCTTCTTTATTCATTTCAACAGAATATTGCTTAATGTCACCATTTTCCTTTACATCTAGATCAAGGTTCAGAAATGGCACTTGCAATGTGACAATCTTATCACTAGAGACAACAAGCTTTAACTGCCAATCAAAATCCTGTAACTGAGAAGAGGAAATGGCAATTATTTCTCCTAAGAGAGGCTCCTATTTCTTAATTTCATCCTCCTGGCTTTTCAAGCACTTCATGATTGTTTTCTGATGATCTGAGCTTAAATGATTCAATTGTTCAATAACCTTTTCAAAGTCTTTATTTTTACCAATAACAGTTTTGAAAAATTTGGAAAGATGTTCCAGGACATTAATCCACTCTGTTGAATCCCAAATATTGTCATAATCCTTAAACTGAGAATAAGCATGGCTACAAATGTCATCGATTACTTGGTGAAGAAGCTTGGACCCAAGCTCTGCAGGCAGCCTCTCCAGCCCCCATAGTGACAGCTCCTCTTTTGCCTCCATTCCCCTCAGCACTGCAGAGCCCCCCCACCCCGGGCCTGCCAATCACATGACATGAGCCTCTTTTTCCCTGAGCTACCATAGGCTCAGCTGCAAATGAGCCTCCACTGTGCTCACTCACATATGTAGTCATATGCATATATATGTATATATATATATATATATATATATATATAT
>JAQQSW010005032.1:0-14296 GCA_028646575.1 Pseudocheirus occidentalis | reverse complement strand
CATGGAAGATCTTCTGATTTCATTAACATTACAGTTGATAAGGAGACAGAAAAACTGAAAATGAAAATATTAGTAGCTTAGTGCGTATTAGAAGCCACTGCTTCTGTTAGTGGTGCTAGGCTAAGAGGGTGGAAGCTTATTCCCTTCTTAAACAAACACAAATATGGCTTGTAATGGGTAGGTCGATAAAGTTACACCCATCTTAGAGGAGTGAAAGGATCAGATGGTTTCCATGATAGCAGAGAAACAACGGTATCACAGGCTGATCAGAAATCATCCTTTTTTCAGAAACCGGCAGCTGAGGCAATTGCTAGAGTTTTTTTTGTTCAGTTTTTAGTGACAAATGTATTTATTTATGAAGGGATTCATCTGTACTCAAATGGCTACATTTTGGAGTCCCAACTCTGTGAGACTGAACCAAGTTTAGGAGCCTGGGGAAGCAGTTTAAGGTAATTACTACATGCCAAGTCCCTTTATAAACTATATTAGGTTCAATAGACATATATGCCTCTATATATGCCTGTTTGTCTAAATAGGCTGTGTTGGGGGAGGTGGAGAGAAAGTTTAAGAAAGTGTCACCTGAGGGGCAGCTTGGTCATGCAGTAGATAAAGCTCTGGCCTCGGAGCCAGGCGGACCTGAGTTTAAATGTGACATTTGACATTTACTAGCTGTGTGACCCTGGGCAAGTCACTTAACCCTGATTTCCTCACCCCCTAAAAAAGTGTCAACTGAATTTGGAAAGGACAGTAGTAGATGAAAAAGGGATAAAGGTGTTATATCCGGGCATTATAGATGGCATGAAATAAAGCAAAGAGCTAAAGATAGCAGAATTAGATTGAGTGATTTTAGAAAGCTGTTTAGTTTCCCTGGAATTGTGAATGCATCGGGTATAAGCAATGGCTCAATGGGTTCATTGAAGTTCATATTGTAAAGGGTTCTGAATGCAGTATTAGTGACATAAGCTTATACTGTACTTTTCATAAGGGTTCATTTATTCATGTAGAGGGCTGATGAGATCAGAATAACATGTGAGAAAAATTATTTGGGCAGCAGTGGGGCAGATGAACCAGAAGCAAGAAGACTAATTATGTTGTTATATTTGATTTAGGTTAAAAAAAATAAGGGCCTACAGTAGTGGGATTTTAGGGTAAGGGAAGGATAATAGCTGAATGTTAGACATATTGAGGAAGCAGAAATAAAACTTAGCTACTATCCTTGTTTTGGATGCTAGGACTCAGTGCAACTTTTCTCTCTCCTACCATCTTGGAATCCAATTTTATAAATATTTTATCAATACTTATTTTGTGTGTAGAAGTAGACTAGGTCATACTAATGTGAAGATAAAGTAGATCAGAATTCAGGTCCCTCAGGTAGTGAAAGTCTACTAGAAGCAGGAGACAGGGGCACAAATAACTATAATACGAGGCAGAAAATGGTAAGTGTATATGATTAGGATCCCAACCAGTAGGCAAAATTATCATTATACTTAGTTTTTCAGGGACATTGCAATGTGACTCTGAATTTTTTTTTTATTCAGTGTAAGACATTTTAATGAGTATACCTAGGAGCTTTAAAAAAGTATTTCCGGAAAAATTAAGGTGCTGTCTACCTGAAACTATTACTGTACACATTCTGATTATTTCTTTCCTCCTTTTTCTGCACATTTCAGTTTTTAGTGACAAATGTATTTATTTATGAAGGGATTCATCTGTACTCAAATGGCTACATTTTGGAGTCCCAACTCTGTGAGACTGAACCAAGTTTAGGAGCCTGGGGAAGCAGTTTAAGGTAATTACTACATGCCAAGTCCTTCACTTAGTAATGAGTTTATGTTTTAAAAAAAGTAATCCCTGTTCTGATGGAGCTTGAATTCCAAATGTGGGAGTGTGTGCACGTGCACACACACACACACACACACACACACACACACAAACACACACTACATATTCAGTCCTCAGCCATGGTTAACTTACCTGACTTCAAGCATTCTCATGATTTTATTAGTAAGCTCATTTTCATTTTTGCGTTGGCAACTGCCTGCATTCTCAACTATAGTACAGAAAAAAGAGAACAAGTTTGTGGAACAGCTGGTATCCTACTAGATGCTTAGCTGGTCTTCCTTACCCTACTTTTGTAAAGAACTCCTCATGAATGTGTTGCATATTTTCATTGTTTGCCTTTACATCTCAAGTTTTATGTTCAATTATGCCCTCAAAGCAGGGTCACGGCCTGCTTCAGTGGATGCCCTAAGCAAGGTCCCCCAGTACTGGATACTAATGATCTGTCTCCTTCTTCATCCCTAGGGAATAAGGGGAAAGATGCTGGCCTCCTTTGGGAAGGGAGTGGTATCCATCATTGCTGGGCACCTGAGAGGTGAAAGGGGCATTTCCCAAAGTCCAATCAGCCTTGTAGCTTGCCGTTTCCTGCCCTTTCTGTATCTTAAGTCCGGGTAGACATGCTGACACACAGGAGTAGCTGTACTTTTTTGCATGCAGTTATTTATGACAAAACATTAATTCTTATGATATGCACTTTTCCTAATCCAGTAAAAATGAAATAATCTATCAAATATACTACACAAAATAAAATTGGTATTGTGCAAAATACTTTTTTCCCCATAAGTACAACAATCCCTAGCAAAAGATCACAGTTTTTGGTGGTTGTGGGAACCTAACACCCTATTGCCCATTGTTTCAATGTATCAACCTGAATTTGTTTGATTTTGGCATCATTTTCTGAGAATATTACCCCCTGTGTGCATGGAATGGTGTATGGATGGATGGATGGATGGATGGATGGATGGATGGATGGATGGATGGATGGAATTGGTGGCCAGCAATCGTGGGTTGGAACAATAAGACGGTCCATTGATAGGTTTTTCAAGAGGAAACAGTACAATTTGCTTTGACATAATTATTTATCTTTAAAATTCTGAATTGAACCATTAAGTAAAATATGCATTTGTATATACAGGAAGAAGAGAAAAAGACGGTACAGGGAATTAAAAATCTTTCTTGCATATAAATTACTTTTCTTTTTAAGTTCAACATTTAACTTTCAAAGATGCTGTGCTCATTTTTGATTCTTTTCTTCCTTTTATTCTTTGCATTTTGGGGAAAAAATTTAAAGAGCTTGTGTTGGGGGCCAAGACTTTCTGCGGTCTTGGCACACTAGCTCCCCAGTTCTACAAGGTCATTAGGCAGATACACAAGGAAAGTATAATCTTGTTGGGTGGATGCTCTCATTGGTTTCTTGAATATCTAAGGAAAGTAGTGAAAGTTAATTTGCAAGTCCTGATTGGGACTCCTGGAGGTGGTTCTAGGATAAAGATCTTAATGAGTGATTAGCCTTGTGCTGGGGTCCAAGAAAGGTAAGACCCAAGTCACTAGTCACCCCCAAAATAAAGAATATAAGCTCTATGATTTTCTTGTACCCTAGGGTTGGTATGATAGCTCTGCAATAAGCAGACTATGAAATACATCCCTGTCTCTCTGTCTTTTTCCTTTATTCAGCTGGAAGCTTTCTCTCACTTTCTCTTTGTTTTCCTCAACTGGTAGCTAGGCCCAGACTGCTGGCCGCAGCAAGCTTCTTTTCTGTCTCTACTTTCTTTTTTTTAAGGGGGAACCCTTTCTCTAGGTTTCTTTTCTCTCCCACCTCTTTCTCCATTCTCAAATTGGGAAATAAAGAAACATAAAATCCCTGTAATAAATATTTATAGTTAAGCTAAGTGATGAAAGAGGATAAAGAGAGAAGAAAGGGAAAGGAGGGACAGAGAGAGAAAGAGAGAACACTTATTAAATGCCTACTCTAAACCAGTCACTATGTGCCAAGCTCTAGAGATAGATATACAAACACGTAAAATAATCCTTGCCTTCAAGGAGCTTACATTCTAATGGGATACAAAAACAGATACAAAGGTTCTGGAATAGTAGCTAAAAAGGAAAGGGTCATTGGAAGAGAATTTATATAGAGGTCTGTGACCTGGAAAGATAAAGCAAAAAATCTCACTTATCAGAGCTGAGAAAACTAAGGTGGTATTTGAGTTTTCAGTGGAATGGAGATGGTAAGAAGGAGAGTAGAACCATGTGGAAAAGACCGTGAGAAGTTATATGGAAATTCTTGCTGATAGGCAACTTAGTGAATAGAAAACTGGACTTGGTGTCAGGAAGACCTGAGTTCAAATCTAGTCTCAGACACATAATACCTGTGTGACCCTGGGCAAGCTACTTAACCTCTATTTGCTTTGGTTTCCTCATCCATTAAATGGGAATAACAAAAATGCCTCCCTACCAAGGCGATATAAAGATCAAATAACATAATAAGTGTTAAGTGCTTAGTACATTGCCTGGTGCATAATAGGCACTATATGAATGTTAGGGATCATCATCATTATCTTCATTATTGCTCCAGCAAGACATTGTTTTTTTTTCCTTCATGTAAACAAAAATAATTTATTTATAGCCAGAGACTTAGTATTTTCACTTAGAGGAAATTGACTCGCTAGAAGTTTGTGAATAGGAAAATTACAAGGAGAGTCCTGTGCATTAGAATTATTTTGTCTGTGGATAATAGATTGGTAAGACAAGAGGGTGGGTATGGCGAGAACAATTAGAAAGCTAATATAAAGCCACTCATTGGGGCTTCACTTCATAAGTTCCAAAGAGTTTTCTTTGCTGGTTACTAGAAGCAATGAAAGAGACAGAATGAATACCCTAAAGACAGTTTTAAACTGGAGTTTGGTAGAAGAGGGAAATGAGTGAGCATCAGGTAGAAGAACAATGGTAATAATTTAGAACATGGAGAGAATCCCATTGACTTATATCTCTATCCTTTTCATCCTTAAACATTTACCCTTTTTATGTTCTTCCCCATCCACACGAAGCACAATGTCCATTTGGAAACTTGATGGCATGCTGGCAAGAATTTTTCCACTCATGCTTCCTGGTTCCTACAGTTCTGCAATTGAAGATAATTGGTCTTCATATGGTTCAAAAATGAATGTCTCTTAGGGATAGAACCCTATTTTGTTTTAGTGCTTCATTAATTCCAAATGTTAATTCCAAGTTTAAGGACTAGTGAAGCAATCTAGGGTTAAATTAGATTACAAACTCACTCATTTTCTTTTCTGGCTTTAAAAAAAATTAATATGGTATTTGTTTGAATGAGTATGAGAAAGGGGGTGTGGAAATGAGTCTTTGGATGAAATAGGTATAGAGAGATTGGCTGTATAAGTAAGGCTCTGGAAAGCAAACTACCCTTTTGCCTACATATTCATATTAGGAAATGAATCTTTTCCTAATCCTGAATGTGCAGTAATACAACATCATCCAGGAAATTAAAAAGAAGCTGTCTTTTAAAAGACAGTTCTAAATAATACCATTCAGCAGTATGGTAAAGAACATGGGGAGGGTAGGTAGAAGAGATATATTTATGTATATTATTATTATTGAAAAAAACTGGGTCAGGTTATACAAAACATGATTTGCAGTTGGTAATTATAAATGGGCAGGGGAAATGAATTGATCTTGGGCTTTGGGACTTTTTCTGCATACAAGAAAGCATTTAAAAAATTAAATGGCCCCATATTGGATGCTGTTGATGCTAAATAAATAAGTACTGTGAGCCTCCCCATTCTAAAACTGGAAGAATAAGTTCAAATTCCTGGTCTGAGTCATCTAGACAACTCAGTCTGGACTTAGTTGTCAAAATTAAAATTGCATAAGGCTGCTCATGTTTGTGGAGATAACAGAATAATTCTATCAGTCACTGTTACTGTAATGAAGAGAAAAAATGGAAAACAACTCTATACAAAAAGCCTGTACATGACTCCGTCTCCCCCACCCCAATTTGCAACTGCCTACATGAGAAATTAATGTTTGTGAGCATGAAATTTTAATGATAGATGTTTCAATCTGACAATTCATTTATACTAATGATTTTCTCAGACTGAATTCAGGAATCATATTTTGGCAACCAGCAAGCAATTAAAATGTGACCTGAAAATCTGAGGGACATGCTGGTAATACTAACTTTGTTAAACTTCACTGATGCCTGATTGGTTTCTACAATCAACTATTATCCAGTCTTAAGTTAAGAACTTTGAATATAGCTTAAAAAATTACATGCAGTTTTGGCAGTTGGCTCGTACATGCATCTTGTTCCCCAAATTCCACAGGATAGGTTATAACCTCCTTATTGATTTATAAACTCCTTAAAGAAAGTTTTCAATGCTTCTCCAACTGCATACCCTCTTCACTTCCTTGTCCATAACAGATGCTCTATACAAGTGTTAGGAATTGACAACACTCAGTGTAATCTCAATGGATTTTCTTGTTGTCAATCTAAATATATGAAGACATTTGTATAGTGGCATACCTGGCCTAATTATCTTGTGTTCCTATGTGCTGTGGTAAAATCAATACTTTATAAAGTTGGAAATCATTCTACTTCTGTTGTTGTTTTTCTACCTGTTTGATGCTATGAGCACTTTGAGGGACACCTTGAAATAATAACTTGAGTGGTGGACCTGGTGACAGGATGAACCAGATTCAAATTTTGTCTCTGACCATTAATAGCTGTATAACTCTAAGGGAATTCACTCAAACTTTCTGAACCTCAGCTTCTTCAGATGTAAAGAAGGGACAATAATATTTGTAGTATATTTGACAGAAATGTTGCTGTGAGGCTCCCATGTGTTAACCTATCTGTCCTTCTATCTTTGTCTCTGTTTTTCTTTCTATATAATTATACATAGAGATAGACAGAGGGGGGAGGAGGAAGGGGGAGAGAGACAGAGACAGAGACAGAGAGACAGAGAGAGACAGAGACAGAGAGAGAGAGACAGAGACAGAGAGACAAAGACAGAGTGACAGAGACAGAGAGATATTTATACACAGTTTAAAGCTTCATATAAATACCAATTTTTTTAAATGACTGTAAATTCACATTTAGATGCTATTGAAGGAAAGACTAGATAGAATTGCCATCATCTAAATAAATGATTGGCCTGAAACAGCAAGTTAGTCAAAATGGCTATGCTAATGGACATGGAGCCCTTTTGAACTGATATTGATTGTGAAAGTCACTGTAACACATATTAATTATTTCCTAAATTAAGTAAAATTAGAAATTCATCCCCTTTTCATCTATCCCTTGAATTTGGAATGCACCACACTCAGTAAAAACAAATTTGAAACAAATGGGGGTAAGGGAGTGTTTTGGATTATTTACTCAAAGCAGAGCTAATTTCAGGAACTAGGTTTGCAACTAGAGAAATTAGAGAAGTCTCCATATGGGAGATTCTATTGGGATGAGCTTTGAGAAAGCAATACAAGACAGCAAAAAGACAGCTTTGAAGCATGATAGCTTATATACATTGCTGAGATGAAAAAACATCAAAAATAAGTCAAGAAAATAAACTACTAGTCAGGTTTTTCTGGAATACAGAGTGTACTCAGGGTCATAATGTGAAATAAGGCTGGAAAAGTAAGTGGATTGAAGCCAACTTATGGCAGACTTTAGTCAGTCAATCAGTAAGCATTTATTAAGTGCCTACTTTGTGCTCTATGAAATAAGATAGTGACAACATGCGTATCAACATAGCATTTGATTTATAGAATGTAGGACTAAGGCAAAACATATGGAACAGAAAATGAGTGAAATATTTCACAATATTTCTTTTCCCCAGCTAAAATCCTCTCCAGTGTTGGCTAGGTGACACAGGGAATAGAGCACTGGCCCTGGAGTCAGGAGGATCTTAGTTCAAATCTGACCTCAGACACTTAACACTTACTTACTGCGTGACCTCGGGCAAGTCACTTAACTCCTATTGCCCTGCCTTCCCCCCTCAAAAAGGAAAAAAAAATTCCTCTCCAGAAGAAGAAGAAACTTAATGTATATTGCTTAAACAGACAAGCTTTCTACCTTGTTTCTTTGTGAAGAATAAAGTAAGGAAGCATTGAAATTTAAAACTAAGCACCAATAGTCAATTAGTAATGCATCTTTAAAAAAATTGTATTTTAAACTACTTAGTTAAAAAAGGTATATACATAGGTATATACATATACATATATATATACATGTATATAAAGGTATATGCATAAATACCCACATGCATATATATGTATATATATATATACACACACATATATGTGTATGTGCCTATATATGTACATTTAAAATGTGGCCTTACAGTGTCTACAGCATAAATTGTATCACACATACACATATAATAGCCTAATGTCTCTTGTATTTCCATATGTATTTAAATTTTGGGGCAGCTAGGTGGCATAATGGATCAAGTTCCAGTCCTAGAGTCAGGAAGACTCATCTTCCAGAATTCAAATCTAGCTTCAGATGCTAACTGATTACATGACCCTGGGTAGATCACTTAGCCCTCTTTACCTCAAGTTTCCTCATCTGTAAAATGAGCTAGAGAAGGAAATAGCAAACCACTCCAGTATCTTTACCAAGAAAACATAAAATGGGTTACTGAAGAGTCAGATATGACTGAAATGACTGAACAACAACATTTAAAATTTGTTTTAGTCATCCAAAAAGCTATTACTTCACACAGGTAGTTTTAGTCATAGTTAGTTATAAGTGAATAGAAAAATAGACTAGCTTTATTTTTTGCTCTGCATTTAGAATCTAGAGAGTAGAAAGATAACTTTGGAGTGAACAAGATCTAAGTTCAAGTCCTGTCTCACATATTAGTTGAATGCCTCTGGACTAATTAGTCAATATATCTTTGGTCCTTGGAAGTTCTCTGAAACTCATTCAAACAAACTACTGATCTGTAGCCATCAAGTTTTCCTTCCAGGGATGAAATCACAGATTGGTGTCTCCTTCCCTAATGATCCCAGTTAAAAAAAATTACAACTGATCTCATCATTCTTACCTCAGAACCCAAAAATACAACCCTCCTCCCTTCTGTTTCATCTCTGGTTATTCAAGTCCCCTTCATCTTTCAAGGATCATTTCAAGTCCTATCTTGGTGAAGATGTACTAGAATTCCCCAGGTCATGGGGATCTTTTCTTCTTTTGAAAATCTTAATGTCTGTATGACCCAGTTGGAATTAATCTTTCATATTCTGGGACAGAATGTGATTAATGAAAGCCCAGCCTTGGAATCAGAAAGACCTGAGTTCATATCTTACCTTTGACTTTACTAGGTCTGTGACTCTGGGCAAGTCATTTAACCCCTCTTTGCCTCAGGCAACTTCCTAGAAAAAAAAATATCTACTCAATGGTTTCTCTGTGAAGATAAAAATTAATAAACATTGAATTACCATATTTTAGGGCAGTCCCATAATCCATATGCATTCAAATTAGAGTTCTCCAAATGCTAGAGATTTAAAAAAAAGTGTATCATATCCTAGCTTCAATTTTCCCAGTGCCCTTTACAAAGTCTTCCCAAGTTCTTAAATTCAGTGTCTGGCTTGTGTTCCACTAGTTGCTTAGGGTTAATCATAGCTGGGGAGCCTGATTCATATGATTTTGATGGAATTAATTCTGAGCAGTACAAGAAAGAATATAAAATGAAGGTATGTTTCAGTTAGCCTGAATAGAATGAGGCCTTCAAACCTTAGGATGTGTATTCTACACTCCTGGCATGCCATTGGAGCAGGTCACTATATCATGGGGTTTCCTGCAGGCTAATCATAACTGGGAGGGAAAAATTACCTTACATGTTCTGATTTTCAGTGACCTAGCCTCCAGGCAAACACTTGAAGCCACAGGTATGCTTAAGGGCAAACAAGCTGGAAAATTCTTTAGTTGAAGTTTGGGCTGGGAACAACAACAACAAAAAAGTCCTGAGGTTGTCTAGAAAGACCTGAGAGAGTATTCCAAGTAATGAGCAGATTAATAGAATGTGAGTGAACCTGCCATACAGGATAAATCCTGGAATGTGCAAAGAACGAAGCAGTCAGTGCAATTTGTCCTCATACCTTTGTTGGGCAAGAGATAGTTCAATTCACATACTTACTGGCACAAATATAAAACATAAAATAAATGAATGAACCTCAATTTTTAAACAAAGGGGATTTCCAAAAAATTATCCAAAATGATATTCTTCAAATATAATGCTCTGTTCTTTGCCCTTTTCCCTTACCATAGTGTTGGTTTGTAAGAGACCCCTCGTTTCCTTTATTTATTTGTTTTTATTTCCTTTGAGAGTGAAACATGTGTTACTGAGAGGGAATATGGTATAATGTAAAGACTATTGGATTTTTAGTGAGAAGAGACATGGGTTTTAAAACTTACTCCAAATCTAAATAGCTTCCTGATGATGTTAAGTCAGAGGTAACTAGCTGCTGTAGTAGATAGAGCTCTGGGCCTGGAGTCAGGAAGTTCTGAGTTCTAATCTAGACTAAGACATTGACTAGCTGTGCATCCCTGGACAAAACACTTAACCCTGTTTGCCTCAGTTCACTCATCTGTAAAATGAGCTAGATAAGGAAATGGCAAACCACTACAGCATCTTTGCCAAGAAAATCCCAAATGATATCATGAATCGCTGATGCAATTGAACAACAATATGGATAATATCAAGTCATAACCTCTTTAAGGATCAGGTTTTTAAATCAGACTGTAGTTCTATTGAATTTCAATGAAAATATACCAATGCTTTACGTACTGAAACAATTTATATTTCAAATGTTACCTTTTAAAGTCTGTAGCATTTATATTTATAAAGTTATTAAATCTTAAATTATTCAGTAAATATTTCTTAAGTGCATACTGTTTGTCAGGCACTGTGTTTAGCACTGGGTATACAAAGAAAGGCAAAAGAAATTCATGATCTCAAGTAACTCATAAGTTAAAAGAGGAAAATAAAACACAAAAAAATGATCTGAAAAGGGAAGGAACAGGTTACCTTGTTTGGAAAGATGATAAAGACCTGTATCATGGTAGGAAATAATGAGATGTATAATAGACCCCCTCCTTAAATGGAGGATATTGGAGAAGCTCTCATGTGCATACTCCATTCTTTGAAATCAAATGGAGGAAGGGATCTCTGAAGCCAATAAGTACTGAGGAGGTATGCATTTTAGAGTTGATGCAATCTTTTTTTTTGTTTTTTTTGTTTGTTTTTGTTTTTGATTTTTGGAGGGCAGTTGGGGTTAAGTGACTTGCCCAAGGTTACATGGCTAGTTTTTTGTGTTAAGTGTCTGAGGCCGGATTTGAACTCAGGTACTCCTGACTCCAGGGCCGGTGCTCTATTCAGTGCACCACCTACCCGCCCCGAGTTGATGCAATCTTGCAGAAGATAAGTTATTCCAGATCATGATAAAGTCTGGCTTATCAGCTGGGAGAAAAACCATGAGACTCAACTGTACTAAGACTTTTGACATAGACTATATATTTGAGGAGAAATGCATTGATTGATTTATTCAATTGTCTCTTCAACACACTGTAAAGCCAATCATGGTCACTCTCCTAAGCACTGCTGCTGTGAATAATTTTAAGTATCTAAATGCATAATATAATGGACTCTCTTTTAAGCAGTAAACTTTGCTCAATGAAGTAAAACATAGCATTCAAAATAACACAACATAGCTTGTTACTAAGGTGGCCACATAGTCTTAAGCAAAATATATCATTCAGTATATCTTACAACGTTCCTCAGAATCCCCACACAACATATATTATTGTATCCCCAAAGTCAGGAGGTCCCAAACTAGGACTTTCCTCACAGAATACATCATTAAGGGGTAGCAGAAAATACAAACACCATCCACCCCTAGGTCACTGTGTTACAATCTCTTCAGTCAATACAGAGTGTCCAAGTAAAGTCCTCTTTCATCTTGACTCAAGATTGACTTCCAAGTCCCATGACTCTTCCTCTGTGGGTTGAGTGCTCCCAGCTCTTGCCTGGATTCAGACACAGGCAACTCTCTGCTCCTGCTCCTTGTCTCAACTCACAAGGGCTGCTCCACTCCAAGTACTTCCTACTCCTAATTGACAGCAGGTTCTAGGGGCTCCAGCCCACAGCTCACTATCATTTCAATTTTATTTCTGTCTGAAAAATCAACACATATTTACATATAGGGCTTCTGTCAAAGAAATTAACACAGATCAACAGAAAGTGTGCCACAATTACAAACATTCTTTCTGTTAGGCTTCCTCACAAGTAAGTTCCCTTATCCCACTCACACATGCTTCTCTCAGCACTGCTCTCTCTCTCTCTCTCTCTCTCTCTCTCTCTCTCTCTCTCTCTCTCTCTCAGCTGTTCTTTCCTGTCCTTCCAAGCAATTCAATATATATTGTTTCCAATCAAAGGCTCTTAATTCAGTGAAAGACTCTTAATTCAATCAAATGTAAAGTTCAGTTCAGAAAAAAAAACAGCAAAAATGTCCTACTCTGCTTGCTATTATGCCCACTTAGAGTGATAAGATGCTGTGACATATTAATGAGGTGAGAATAAGAATTAAATATAAGCTTTAGAGTAGGGGACAATAGTATTTGTAACTAAAGGGTCTTTGCACAGGTGTAAGAGGTCTTCTGATAAGATGAAGAAGCTTGGTCACACTGCACAAATTGTGTCTGTACATTCTCAAGCTGGTTCATAAACAGTGTTATTACATAGCTTGGAACAAGTGCTGTCTCCTAGCTAAGTACTCCAAGAAGCAACGATAGCAGTGGGTGGTTCTGAATCCTGTCCTTTTTCCTACCCCCATCTTTCTTGGTCAGAGGAGAAACTTTAAAGCTAAGGGTTGAGATGATGTTGGACTCTCAATGTACTAACTGTGTCCCCTTGAGACAAAGAGTCTGAATCAGAAGCTAAGGACATACTGAACAGGCATTCCCTCTGGTTAAGGTTATCTTCTTGAGGGCTCCACAAAGGAAAGAAAAGAACATCTGGTATCTAGGAGCTGTGGGTTAGCCTTTGGCCAGGTGTGCTCTCTAAGATGGAGTATACTTTCACTTGTATTCTGTATATAATTCTATGAGGAGTATGCCATACACATTTTTGGGGGGTGAGGAGAAGCAATTTGTTTTGTATCACTATACCAAACTAGTAAATGTTCATTTAAAAAAATTAATTAAGGCTGCCTAATAATAATGACAATTATTTACAAAGCATTTTTTAATTTAATTTCTTTTCTTGATTACATCATTCATTTCCACGAGGTTTTGAGTTACAGATTTCCTCCCCTTCTTTCCCCCACCCCCAAGCCCAAAAGAGTGATCCCCGCAAAGCCCCTCCCACAATCTGCTCTCTTCTACGTCCTCCTCCAACACCCCTCTAACTTTCTGGTAGGGGAGGGAGTGTCTCCCTACCCCAGTCCCTGCATGTTTCATTTCCCAGTTACATGTACTTAAGAATAATTATATATATATATTTGTTTTTTGTTTGTTTTTTTAACATTTGATTGTATAGCTTTAAATTCTAGATTCTTGCTGTTCCTCCCTTGTCACCTACTCCCACTGGTAGGAGCAACAATTCAATACAAACTGTACATGTGCAATTATGCAGGATATCTCCATGGTGGACATATTGTGAGAGGCTGATTGTATGTTCCTCCTTCCTATCCTGCACCCTGCCCTTGTTTTGTTCTCTTCCCTGTCCCTGTCCCTTTACTGAAATGTGTGCTTCCAGTATCCCTCTCCCAACTCCGCCTTTCCCTCCACCATCCCCCCTCACATCCCCATCCCCCCTACTTTCATGTGTGGCAAGATACCCAGTTTAGAGTTTATGTTACTCCTTCCCTAAACCAAATTTAATGAGAGTAAATGAAAGTAAAGTTGTAACAGTTATCCCTTGCCTCTTTTATATGGGATGATTAACCCCATTTTATCTCTCCCTGTCTCCTCTCATTCAAGTCCTCTACCATCTCAGAATTTCACCTTATAAAGTATCATCTCTTCCTAATCAGTTGATCCTGAACCCTCTATGTACACATATACATCCATGCTCAGATATGTATTCATACACATATATACCCTCCTATATTTGCATGTAAATAGTTCATCTTTGATAAGTTCCTTATGACTTCTTTCCCATGTTTACCTTCTCATGCTTCTTGTGTTTGAATGTCAAATTTTTTGTTCAGTTTTGGTTTTTTCATCAGGAATGCTTGAAAGTCCTCTACCTCACTGAATGACCATATATCCCCCTGGAACATTATACTCAGTTTTGCTGGGTAAGTGATTCTTGGTTTTAATCCCAGCTCTCTTGCTCGCCAGAATATCATATTCCAGGCCCTTCGATCCCTCAGTGTAGATGCTGCCAGATCCTCTGTGTTATCCTGATAGTGCTTCCACAGTATTCAAATGGTTTTCTCTTGG
>JAQQSW010005031.1:0-14296 GCA_028646575.1 Pseudocheirus occidentalis | reverse complement strand
ATTCAAACTTCAGTTCTTACTCATTACCTGTGTGACCTTGGACAAGTTACTGAATCTCTGTAGGTCTCAGTGTCCTGAACTGCAAAATGGAGTTGTTGTAGATAAGTGGTTCTCAACCTTCCTAATGCCATGACCCTTTAATACTCATATGTGGGTGTATCTGCATGTGGGCAGACCTGCCTGGAGATAAATAGAGAAGTGGTGTCTCAGTTCCTAAGACCATCAGAAATATGTGTTTTCCCATGGTCTTAGGCAACCCCATTCAACCCACAAAGGGGTTGGGACCCACAGGTTGAGAACCGCAGGTGTAGATGACCTCTTTGGTCCCTTTCAGCCCTAAAGCTATAATCACCAAGAATTCTGGATCCAAATTGAATCTAGTGTCTAAGAGCCTGCAGGCCTTTCTCAAATGCTTCCAGGATCTTTATTTAGATCATGTTTTCTTGTAGGCTATAACTAGGCCTGCTCTACAAATAATATGGTGACAGGCCATGGACCAGAAGGAAAGTAGGTGAGTCCTCAGAGTGTCCTGTCTAAGGTGAAGGAAAATAAGATCCCTGGGACAAGTGCTGAGTATGTTTTCAGAAACCCACCAAAGCTAAGACAAAATAAATTTAGGAGAAGTCAAAGGAAGTCCTTAGTGGGGAATCAAGGTATGGTGATACAGTGGTTTAATCCTTATGATTAAGGGAAGTAATAAAAGGAATGTCTTTTGTAAATTTAAAAGTCCAGATTATTAAGTGACCTCTCAAGCGGTCCTCTAGACCTAGGACACCCCAGCCATGTTTCACTTTACTCTAAAATCAACTCACTACAGGGACCAGAGACCATGCCCATAGAATTTAAACTGCTTCCTTGCTGCCTCTACTCACCTCCCTCCAGTTCTGGAACAATAATCAAATCAATACTTCTAATGCTATTGGAAAGAATTTGTTGGCCTAGTCCCTAATAGTTCCATCCACCATCCTTATACATTTCCAAAGCAAAATATCCTTCCCCTATCACTCCTTTCCCTATATAAGTAGCCTCCTATTATGAAAATGTAAGCTTCTTGAAGGTAGGTGCTAAGTTTACTTGTATATCTATATCCTTGGTGTTGAGCACAGTTAAGTGCTTAATAAATTTTTTCTCTATTATGTAAATGTCAGTTATTATCATTATTAATGTTATTATTATGGCACAAAATTCTAAGCCAGGGAAAGGAGGGAACAGGCAAGAATGATTTATACAGCTCAGTTGAAATGTACAATAATATAAAGACCTCAAAAAAATATGGCTGTGATGGGAAATGTCATCTTTCGGAGCACAGAGCATCACAGGCAATTGATCATGCCTCAGTGGCTGCTTTTTGAACTCTGACGATTCAATCTGTTATTTGTTATGAACTTAGTTCTCTTCTATTGTTGCTTAATATTAAAAATGCAATTTTCTTATAGGTGGCATCTATACCCCACATGGGCAAATGTTGGTAGTTGGGCCTTAGAATGAATGGATTCACTTTTCATTACCCAGAACATGGGAGCACCAGCCTCTTTAACCTTGACCCTAAAAGGACAATGTACTACGGGCAAAATCTAAGCGCTTTGGCATTTAAAGCCCTTCACAAATGGGTACCAATCTACTTTTCCAAATTGACCTCCCTGTACTTGATTACATGCATCAGTTCACCTGTCAAATTGCCGCGAAATCCTTTGTCCTTGGAGCGTACTTTGTGACCTCTGACTTTAGCGCTTTTATTTGTGCTGCTTCCCCAGATACAGATGCCTTCTCCCCCCCTCTTAAAACTATCTGAATCTGTCCTTCTTGGACCAATTCAAGTGCTCTGTGAAATCTTCTCTGACCACTCTCACATGAGAAAGCTTCTTCTCCCTCTTCTGATTCCCTCTAGCCAGTACTTGTTTATATCAATCATTTAGCACCGGTCCCACGCAGACATGTACTGCAACTACATTTCATCTCTGTCTCTCAGATACAGCCCTTTCTCTCCACTTCCACTGTAGTACTGACCCTCATCACCTCTGGTCTGGACAATTTTCTAACTGAACTCTGCCTCTGGTCTCTCTCCACTCTAATCCATTCTCCACTCAGTTACCAAAGAGACTTTCTAAAGCCTAAGTCTGATGTCTTTCTGAATAAGCTCCAGAGACTCCCAATTGCCTCTAAAATCGAATGCAAAGTCCTTCTTTTGTTACTTAATATTTATGATAACCCCATTGTAGCCCTGCTTACCTTTTCAGTCTTTGTTCACTTTACTCCTCTCTGGGCATTGACACCAAATTGTATTTGTCGTTACTATATTTTTTTTCACCACATATTTGTAGCTTAGAAGAATGCCAGTTTTACTTTAAAATGTCCTTGATGAAAGAACAAAAATTATTAATTTTATTAAATTTTTACTGTTGGATATACATTTTTAAAATATTCTAAATGGTGGTATAGGAAGTACATATGAAGAAGCATTTCTGTTGCATGCTGAGTATGGTGGTGGTCTCAAGGAAAAGCATTCTGTCCAATTGAGTTACAAGCTGAACTAACCACTTTTTTCATGAAACACCATTTTTACTAGAAAGAATGTTAGAGAAACTATGGTGATTCGGACTTGAGTATTTGCCAGACATCTTTCTGAAAATGAGCTTAACGCTTCAAGGAAAAGAACTGACAGTATTTGTTGCCAATGATAATATTCAAGCTTTCAAGCAAAAAATAGAATTTTAGAAAATTTGTATCCACTACTGGGAGCTTGACAGCTTCGCAATATTTAAAGACTTTTCTGATGAGATCCATGGTGATATTAACAAATGTGATTTTGTTTTACTGTATAATGAAATGTGTCAACAATCAGAAGACCTACACAACTCGGTGAACCAATATTTTCTAAATGACTAATACACAATGTTATAAAATCATTCATGGGTAAAAGATCCATTCAAAATGTAAGATCAATGGATTTTAATGTTACAGAATATAAGTTCATTGATCTGGTTCTAAATTCCACCTTGCAGCTAGCAACTATTTGAAGAGGTTGGTTTGATATTCAAAGAATATCCAAAATTATCTAAAAGGTTATTACAATGTTCTTCTTTTTTCCAATTACATATATCTATGTGAGCCTGGATTTAAAAATGTGTATATATGTATGAATATGTGTTCATACATGTACTTCAATCAAACCATTCAACCTTTATGACTTTTCATACTATGAGATTCTTGTTAAAAGTATTCCTAATCAGAATGGTAGGCCCATAGGATTTAAAGCTGTAAAAATAAAAATTGAGTCTCACCCCCTCCTTAATTTTATAGATGAGAAGTCCCAGCGAAGTTGTGCCTGTTACAGAGAAGGGACTTAATAAATGCTTGCTGATTTATTGGATGATTAAGTGACTTGCCCAATGTCACATAGGTAGTAAAGGGTACAGATAGGAGGCTTCCAAGTAGCCTGTAGTCCTTTGATTGGTTTTTATTTCTTCATCTCAATTACATTTTCCAACATAGTTTTCAATGTCCTTCCCTATATATCCACTTTCACGTGCCCCACCTTCGCAGGGAAGCTGCCAGACAATAAGGTATACTTTGGCTTAGTTTAGAGAATTTTTATCCTGTTCATAGAATTCTGTAGTTTATCCTCTGCAACAGATGTTGGCACATAAGGTATTATTATCTTCATGGTAGTCTGTTTGCTTTGCATGGTGATCATGAGCATTGCAAGGTGTGATGACCAAGTGTATCATGAAATGATGTTCCTTGTTGCCTATGGTGCACAGTACAACTGACTCTGCCAACTCCTTTGTTTACTTCTACATCATGAGCCTGTGGGCCATCCTTCCATTTAACTGCAACTTTGTTCTGTTTTCTGGTTTTATTTACAGGGAAAATATCAATATGGATGGGGTTCATTTCCTTCAGTGGTATATTTGTTGGTCATTGAACAGAGTTTGCACATTGAGAGTACTTTCATACTCACAGATCTCCAATTTCATAGTTGTAGGTCTTCCCTCCACTGATGCAGTTTGTACTCCTTGGCCAGAGTGTGCTGGAGCCAGCTTATACCAGCTTGAGGGTGTCAGTTAAACTTTCAGCGTTAGCACTTATATCTCAGAAATCAGCAAATACTACAAGTCAGGACTTGATTTATTGTTTTGTTAATTGTCTAGACTTAAAGAGAGGATGGATAAAATACTGATAATGCAGATTAAACTTGAAAGTGTGCACATTTTCAGAGACCTAGGTTTGTTTTTTCATTTTTAACATTTACCAACTCTACTCCTTTGTACCTTGGTAGATGGTCTTCTAGAGTTGCTGTGTATAACGAAATTCATCAGTCTATGGCCAGCATGAGGATAAATTGTCTCTGAATTTAGCTGGGCTGGTCCTTGGACAAAAACCAGCTAGTCCAATCCATTGGCACATCAAGAGTACCAAAGGATAAATTAATGTTTACGAATGGTCTAAGAATTTCAACATTCTTGGCACCTTGGGCTTCTCTTTTCCACCCCCAATACTGTAGAAGCATAAGGGGAACTACAGAAAACTGAGAGCCATTCTCCATTTTTGTCCATTTTATGAGTCACCATTTTCAAAATGAATATATCTCGAAGTGGCTAACCTCTGGTGATAAGCCTCTCTGTAATTAGCTAAACTAGTCTCTGGAATACAGATATAGGCAGTCACTGGATCTGTTCTTTAGGCTTTTCCATTTTGACAGAACATGCTGGGTTTGCACTTCCTACCATAACCGTTAAGAACCCACGGTCATTTACCATGCCATGATAAGGCTTTGGGATAAGTCTTTTGTGGACAATCGTAACTAATATTTTACAATTTTTTTTTTTACAATTTTATAGTTTGCCTTTGCATTCATTTATTTCCTTGATCTTTACCACAGCACTATGAAATAGGTTGTTCTCATTTTATGCCCAGTAGAACACAACTTATATGAAGTCAAGCTGAGAATGGAACCCAGGTCTCTTGACTGCAGATCCAATTATCTCTACATTGCTTGAGGCCTTTATGTACTCATAATGTTTGTTGATTGGTTGAGGAGTTATCGCCACTGAGACAGTGAGAAGTCCAGGGACAGACCCCTTCCTTTGTAGTCATTGATTCTTTCATTGAGCCATTGTTTCTTTATGGAACATCCCTACTATGTGCTCAGCGGTGATGCAAAGCAAAATTATCGCAAATGCAAAGTTTGTCTTTGGCGCTGCTCTCTCCTCTTGCCTCTCTGTGTTTTCCCTTCCTAGATGTTCAGGTTCCCTCGGATGCCAGAGGCACCTTCAGATAAGTACTCAGGTGGAGCCTTCTCAGGTATCATCTTATGTTCCCTACAGTTCCTGACCCCAGTCCCTCACTAAAGCTTTCTTGTCCTGGGTCCCATCCTCCCAGCTCTGCTAGGTGGCTGATTAGGTAATTTGATCAATTAAGCAAGGAAATGTGATCAAAAAACATTATACCCACAATCAAGAAACCTGAATTTTTATCTTTACTCTGCCACTATATAGGTGATTTGGGGCAAGACACTTAACCTCCTTGGACCTCACTTTCATCATTTGTACATGGTAGATTAGAAAAGATATACCCTAGGGACAGTCCTTCCTACTTCTTCTGTCTCCTCATCAATAAAGTGTTTTGTGCTCCTCTAATGCCTTTTTTTTCTGTTTCTGATTGGCTAATTTGCACCTGGTATAAAACAGCGACTACAGAGGTTTAACTGAGGTGGAAAGAGTGGAGTCTGGACTAAGGATAAAGCAGGGATTCATAGGAACGGATTCTGTTCTCCGGGGAGAGGCCCTTGTACCCAGGTGGCTTCTCCTGCAAACCACACAGCTGGCTATAGGTATGATAAGGAGTTGCTGGGGCAAGCTAAGAACTCCAGCCATCAATGAAGCAGTGATTGAAGAGGAGGAAGAAATCCTGTGCCAACTGTAGGAGTCCTGCATGGAGCCAAGAGATTACTTCAGCATAGGAGCTGCCGTTTCCAGAAACAAGGAGCATCTCAGTGATGAGCCATGATAAGGAAAACCCATCTCAGAGAAGATCTTTGACTAGGACTCAGTCATCTGTGTCATGTGGACGATGCAGATGGGGGAAGGGGGGTTAGTGACTCTCTATGGACCATGAGTTATTTTACCATTTGACATTCTAGGACCTAAACACATGGCAGCACCTGTGTAGGAGCCAAGGGACATTGGGGTTCAATTATATAGTGGATCGCTTAAGTAGCAACCCCAAATACTTTTCCCTTTGAAGAGGATCTTGGATATGTCAGGCAGACGGTTTCTTTGCTACCCACCTGTATGACATCAGGTGAGTCACCTGACTCTGGGAGGCAGAGGCTTATCAGAGGGGAAAGGCAGCTTGATTGTCTAGGAAGCCTTCAAAAGCTGCCTTAGTGGGATGTGTTGGCCCAGGTAAGTGTGTACCCTGGACCTGTGTTCCTGTGTCCTGCCATGTGTCACACATGCCCTAATCACAAGTGTATTCCATGTGCATTCCCAACTTCAATGTATTATGGCTTTCAAGAGAATATGCCCTTGGGAGAGCTTTCTTGTCACATGTCTTGCTATGTTATATAATGATCTAGGGAGTTGACCAGAGGAGTTGGGAAGAGGGATGGGTTTGTAAGGGAAATATAATCTGGGTCAGAGTCGTGCTATGAGTATGGTACCCTCTGGAAAAAGATGGAAACTCCCCAAAGATGGAAGAGAATTGTATCTGTTGTTTTTTAGTGAATCCATATGTATTTTCTGTACTTTTTTGCGAGTTAGAATAAATTTTGTTCCATACACAATTCATGCATTGTTACTCTGTGTGCTTTTATAGAATCTGTGGATTCTTTTTACCCATATGTGTTAGAACTAAACATGAACCATATCTGAGTGTTTTTAAAGACTGCCTCCAAGACTGATCTAAGTCCATTGTAAACCCAGAGTCTGAGGATGATCACAGGTTATAATGAATGTCTCATTACAAAGTGGCAAGAGCACTAGTTCTAGAGAGACTGAAGTCCTGTATTTAAGTTCCCTCTGACTCTTACAACTTGTGCGATCTTGGGTAAATTACTTAACCTTCCTGGATTTGGGTTTCCTTAAAAGTAAAATCTGGATTTTGAATCAGATGACCTCTAATGTCCCTTCTAAAGTTATGACCTTGTAGACTTTTGCTTTGAACTAATAGTTTTTTGATTGACTGGTAAAATAACACATCAATGGGAGCTCAGGAGCTATGCTTTTGACTAGATTGACCCATATCCCACAATATACATTAGACTTAGAGTACCAGTAGGAAGTATGTATAAGTGAGAGTAGTGTCCAAACCTTACTACTATAAGTGGTCTATTGTTCTTTGGTCAGTTTCTATTTCTTTATCTCAATTACATTTTCCAACATAGTTTTCAATGTCCTTCCCTGTGTATCCCCTTCCGTACCTCCCTACCTTCTCAGTGAAGCTGCCAAGCAAAAAGTTATACTTTGGCTTAGTTTAGAGGATTTTTGCCCTGTTCATAGAATTCTGTATTATCATCCACAGCAGAAGAAAAATTGAGACACTGAGAAGTGAAGTGATTTTCCTATGACTCCAGTAAATGTCTGAGGCAGGATTTGAACCCAGGTGTTCTGACTTCACCCCTAGAACGTGCTTAAATTGCCAAACCAATGATAATCTTTTAAGATCTCATTCAACTTTAAAATATTATCCTCCCATAATTCGAAGCACTGTTGAGGAAAGGAGGTAGAGAGAACCATAACCAGAAGTTTATTTAATCTGTTTCTAACCTTGTCCCACTGTCTCTATATAATTCATGATGTCCCTCTTCAGAGATTAAACCCGACTCCCAATCCAAGCCTAAGTAACAATGACCAAATTTCCCATTAATCAAATAGGTTGAATAAATAATTATGTTCAGAGTCAAGACAAGATAGGCTAGTGCAGAACATGAAACCAGAGTCTTAAATATTACTTTTTATTTAAAAAAAACTTTTTACATTTAAAAACAAGTTTTATTGATGATCTTTGTTTTTTATATCAAAGTCATTTTTAGATATCCCCATCACTCCTTAGCACCAAACCCTCCCTGGTACCAAAGAAAAACAATTCAACAAAAACAATGTATATAGTGATTGTTGAAGCACTATTCTGTCCCTCGAGTCCCCCACTTTTCTGCTAAGAGGAAGGAGATATGTTTCATTATTTATTCTTTGGGACTCAGACTGATCATTACAAATAATCAAGAATTCAGGTTTCCTTTTTAGTGTTCATAATTGTCATTTTGTTTACAGTACTGCTCTCCTGGGTTTGCAACATGCATGCTGCTTTAGTAAACAGAGGTCTTAACATATTTCTCTGAATTTCTCATAATCATAACTTCTTACCCTGCAGATATTTTTTATGGCAAAAAGCACCACATTTTTTGGGCACTGTAATTATTGTTGTTATTGTTATAATCTGAGGTGTCTGTCCCTGTTATCAGGATTTGAATCCTAGCTTTGACACTTATTGCCTTGTGAACCCTGGCCAAGTCACTTCAGCTGCTTTGTTCCTCAGTTTCTTCATCTGTAAAATGAGGAACTTAAAAATCTTTAAAGTCCCTTCTAGCTCCAAACACTTATGACTACAGTCTTTAAAAACACAGACTACCTTACAAATGCACAGTTCTCCTTTCCCTCCTCTCCCTCCCTCCCTCCCCTTTTCTCCCCCCCCCCCATATTTCTCTGTTCATTCCCCTACTCTCTTTTGCTGTCTGACACATTCCACCAGTACACTCATCCGGCACCAAATTCCTCTCGTTGTCTGTTTCATCACCCACCTGGGGCGCTCCATCCCCCGCATTGCTCCACCTGTTTTGCTTTCTGTTACCATCACGTGGCTCGGCCTCCATTCCCCTCCTTTTGATTTTTCTCCCCGCCTTCCAGAGGGACCCTTTGGTGACAAGGCCCAACAGAAAGGGAAAAAAGAGAAGAACTCTTCCCGATTTTGTGGAGGTGAGGGAAGAGAAAGAAGCCTGCTAAAGCCCTGCTCACTTACAGGTCTGTGTGCTTGGGACCTGGACTAAGAAAAATCGGAAGGGATACGGGATAGAATCTTGCATACACTGTACAATTGACCCCAACATTTCCTCCCTCGCCTCCTCCAGCTCAGGAAGGGTTAATAATACTAAAGATTTTTCCCCAAAACTTATGACATTATTGCCGCAGGCAACTCTTGGCGATGAAACAACTGTTCAGAAATTTCTAATCTGGGAGATTAGGTGACTAGTCCAAGGTCACACAGCATTATATCACAGGCAGGATTTAAATCCAGATATCCATGAAGCCAAACTAATAAACTCAGTGATAAAAAGAATAACAAAATACTTACAGGTGTCAATTAGCTGTTGCAGTGGATAGAATGTTGTACTTGGAGCAGGAAAGACCTGAATTCAAAACCTCAGTCATCTCCTAACTGCATCACCTTGGGAAAATAATGTAACTCTTCTCTGCCTCAGTTTCCCCATTTGTAAAATGGAGATAATAATAGTACCCATTTCATAGAATAATTATGAGGATCAAACAAGATCTGTAAAGCGTTTTTGCAAACCCCCAAAGCGTTATATAAATGCTAGTTATTATTTATACTGATTGCAAAGTGCTTTAAACTCTATCTCGAGGAACATACATTTGTCCCCACAACAAAAAACAGTGGACACGTAACGCTTTAAAGTTTGCAACATACTTTTCTAGGATATCTCGAAGGCATCTTGGCCTCCACAACTAATAATTAATACTAATTTTGTAATTTCTTGATAAATGTCAGTCCTAAGCAATAGTCTGGAGAACATTAAAAATAAAAGAATACTAGCAGGATAGGGATTTGTCCTGGGACTCTTTGGAGTGAAGGGTCATTGAAATAGATACGCAGAAAGCTAATCGCTGCAGCCATTGACATGGACTGAAGGCCCTCAGGTTTTCGAGCTTCTTTGCGTTGGTTATCCCAAGTCCAGCTGCCTCTCTACCCCCGGCCAGAGGGTCAACAGGAGCCACACACAAAGGACCCCGGAGGCCTCTGGCTGGAGAGCCTCTGCCCCTCGGCAGCCTCCGCTCCTGCTGCTCCACCCAAGGCCCTTAGTCCATATGGCCTGGCAGACTCACACTGTGCCAGGTCCAAGTACCCTCGGAGGTAAGCAAGCTGGCTCCCGCTAGCGTGAGCCGGCCCTGCTGCAGTCTCTCCCTGCATCCGCAGGCAGCCCTAGTGATGCTCCCGGTCCTTGGGACAGCACTGTGCCACCTGAACAGGGCTGGGCTGGATGGAATAAAGGCAACTGATTTTTAAAAGCTGTTAATACTAATAACAACCTCCTCTCCCTTCCCCCCCCCCTTATTTTTGTAGAGAGAAGCCTCTGCTTTGTGAGGCCGCCTTGTAGCTCTGATACATAATTAAAGACTGTGAAAGAAGCCAGAGAAATCCCGCCGAGTCCTACAGACCTATTATGCTTCAGTATTCTGAAATTTTCCCTGCGCAGACTAGTGCCCTTGATATTCTGTAATCTTCCACTGGGTCAGAGAAAGTGCCAGGTGGGGTGATGCCATTGAATTCACAGGCCCAAAGCCCTTAGGACATTTTCAAAGGAGTGGGGGATGGGGAATCTCATTGAACGTTTTTGTCTCTACTGCCTCCTGTCCCCGCCCTGTTTTCACCTCTGGAATGTAAGAATCCTGTTCTTCTTACATTCATTTCAAATCTTGGAGTTGAAGTGTTTTCCTAATGCGGAATAAAAATAGCTTGCATTTCAGTATTTCGTGAACGTTTAGAAAACTCCTTCCTCATTGCAAACCTAAAGATAAGCAGTTTGTATGGTACTCTACCCAGGGTGTGAGGGGGAGCTGAGCGTGATGGAGGTGGTCCAAACCTTCGGTTTCACCCTGGTAGAGAGCTCTCAGTTTTGTAACTCCCTTTGAGGATTTAGAATAGTAGCTAGCCTTCAAATTATGGTCAGAGAGAGTTGCCTGAGGGCGCTAAGAGGTCGTGTGATTCGCCCATGGCCCCACCACTGGCATGTGTATAGACCTCGAACCCAGGTCCGACCTGACTCCAGTCCACTAAACCATATGATCTCTTATCAGTTTCTACCCCTTTTCTCTACACACTTCACCGACGAAGAAAGGACAAAGGAGGCAAAGTGACTTCTCACACTAGTAAATGTTAGAACAAGGTCGCAAATCCTGGTCAACCAACTCCAAATCCAGGGCTTTTCCCACCTCCCCATATTGTTCCTCATAAAAACAGCTAGAAGGAAGGTTTGGGTAACTCTCTGTATATCCTGAACATTATTCTCTGACCAAAACAAAAAGAAGGACCGCTCCCCTTCTAGCTCTGTATCTCTATTCCTTTATGATCTATGTATCATTTCTAACCCTTTAATTTTTAGATGAGGTTAATCAAAAAGAATTGCTCTTTACTAAATTGTTCTCAGTTATCTTATCCACCCCTCCGAGTTTGCAAAAAGAATGTTTATTCTCCGCAGAATACATAGAGACATGGTATGCAAATCTTGGATTATTTGACATTTCCTCTAAGAAATAATGGTTATGATGAACACAGAGAACCATGAAAAGATTTGCATAAATTGATGCAGAGTCCAGCAAGGAGAGGCAAGAAAATGTTATACACAATGATTACCAAAAGGTAAAAGAAAAGAATGACCACAAAACATTCAAAAGTGAATGCTACAGAATGACAAAGACCAAGCAGGGTTCCAAAGAAGAGATATGAGAAGATACCCTGATCCCCTTCTTTTGCAGAGGTGGGAATGTGGCAAATTGCACAAATTTTCAGACTTTTTTTTTCAGGTATTGATCAGTTTTGCTGATTTTTTTTCTTTTCTTTTTTTTTTTTTTAATATTATTTGTCCTATCAATGGTTCTCTGGAATGGGGGAAGGGAGAAGGATACTAGGGGAAATTTTGGTGATAAAAAAGATATTAATAAAATTTTTAAATAGAATATCATGTTGATACACAATGTTATTTACAAGGCACTTTTCCATACATATGGCAACTTCCTTCATAAACATAAGAACCATGAAAAAGATGGTGTCTGTATCTTTTCACAAATTCCATGAAGTGTTCATGACTTATCTTGAAATAAATGCTTGTTGACTTGACTAAATTGCAGAAAGAATGGAATGAATTACTCTGTTCCCCCCACCCAACCCTACTGAGACACAATGACTTTCCCAAGATCACACCATAAATCAGTGGTGAATTTGCCTACTCATTGTCCTCTCAGTAATATTTCCATAAGCACCTCTTGTGTGAGCACTTTTCAGGGCTGCTCATCCACCTTTGGTGTCTACCTGGAACTCAATTCTCACCTGTGGCTCAAAGAAGCTGTAGTATGCACGATGACCACACCCTGGCAGATGAGTTAAACCAGGTTGAAGGCAACTGAACAACCTTGAATCCATCAGTGAGTTAGTGGGATATCAGCTCCAAGCTTGTGAAAACTTCCCCTAGCGGAATGAACAGATAAGCACAATTTGTTCCACTGGCCATGAAGGTGGCTGAAGCAGGCACTGTGGAGTGCTTAGAGTTTGGATAGACATTGAAGACACAAATGTCATCTACTGCATTCCAGGTCTTCAGTCATTTTGACTTTTGTCTTGCCACTGGACTTTGATAACTCAAGAAGAGAGAGTGAGACTGATGATGTTGTCCAACTCTGTCTCTCTTAAATCCAATTCCCATGAGTCCAAGATATCACACCTCCTCTCTCAAGCACACACATGTCCTGTAGCTATAATTCATAGTCATCTATTCTGTGCTCTCCCTTCTTTGGGTTCACCATGGAACCCATTCAAGATACTCTTTATTGATTCACATTTTAAAATCGGTATTCCCCCAGTTCCATTGTGCCTGTTAGGTCTATATTGTCCAAAGTGAAACAGAAAGTTACCCTGTGTATTTGAATTCTGTACTATCAGCCCATCCAGATTTGTTTGGATTCTAAACCTATTATTTCCACCCCCTACTTCCTGTTTCTTCTCCCTTTCCCACCTCTGCACAGGAAAAGTATTTTGGTCATTTGAGCAAAAAGGAGAATGGGTTCCCCTCCACCCCCAACATTCTCTTTCTGAATTTTCCAAGTAACTGTGGTTATTGAAAACTCTTTCTTCTTAGACTAGAGAGTGGAATTGACAATGGGTTTATAGTCTCTCAACTCTTGATTTAAGAAAGATTTAGGAATACGGTCCAAGATGGCAGTGTAGAAGCAGTGAGGTCCCGCAGCTCACACACAGCCACCCTAAACACCCATAAAATATGACTCTGGACAAATTCTAAGTGTCTCAAACTCACAGAAATACAGAAAATACATCTCTCTCGGAAGGCAGTTCAGCAGCAGGGGATCATTGCGGCAGGATGCAAGCCAAGGCCAGCCCAGCCTGAAACCGAAACCGTGGCCAGGCCCTAGGACAGGTCGGAAGGAGCTGAGCCGAGCCCCAGCCAATCTACAAGAGAGAAGATCTACAGCCTCCAGCAACTCCACATCTACCAAGGTGTGAAAAATATTGATTAGAGAAAGGCAGCTCAGCAGGAGGGGCTCAACATGAAGGCCTGCAGGCCAAGACCAGCCCAGCCTGAAACCACCATGTGGCTAGGCTCCAGGGTGGTTGAGAGGAGCTGAGCCTCCCAAGCCACAGCGTGAGTCTACTTCAGAGAAGATCTAAAGCACCTCGAGCAATCTTCACATCTACTAAGCCAGGATTAGAAGTCAGTGAAAGTGAGTGAAGCTTTCAAGCTAAATTTGGGTGAGGAAAAGCAGTTTGGCCAATCTACATCCAAGGCAAGGAAGCAGTGGGGGGAAGGGCAGGAATTGCTGTAACAGGTGGCTGCCCCCACTGGGCTGCTTCAGAACCCCAGGCCTGCAAATCCAGTAGGGGGGCTGAGTCAATTGATCAGGGCCAAGTGCTCTTGGGTTGAACGACCTGGATCTGGATCATAGTCTTGGGTGGTGGTCCTGGGGAGTGCTTTCAGCAAGCCAAAGCTGGGGGGGGGGACTGCAACACCCCCCAATAGCTCCAGCAGCTGGGAAAACCCCAGTGATTTGGAACAGAGCTTTCCTCCCCAGAAGCAGAGTTTCACAAAGCTAAAAAAAAACCCCAACCAATTAATTGACTGGCCAACGTGAGGAAAAGGAAGCAAAATAAGAACAGCAATAAAACTCTAGAATCCTTTTTTGTGGACAAAAAGGATCAAAGCATGGAACCGGAGGAAGACAACACAGTCAGAACTCCCACACCAAATGCTTCCAAGACACTTGAAGAATAC
>JAQQSW010005030.1:0-14296 GCA_028646575.1 Pseudocheirus occidentalis | reverse complement strand
TGTGAACTGTTGAAACTATGAACATTGTACTGAACAAAGATTTGTAATGGAATAAACAGTGTTCACTAATACTGTGTAATCCGAATCTTAAAAGCTCTTCACAGTAGCATTCTCTCAGGAATCTACTGCTGATTGGCTTTACAGTTTGTGAGAATATTATTCTGTTATTCAGTTAGTATCACATTTGTCTCATCTTTGTTATAATTAGTCAGTGTTAAAAAGAGGATAATTTCTGAAACACTTGGAAACATTTTTAATTGTTTTAATTGTGAGCTTAGTGAAATCCCATCCTCCTGGTAGAGGACTTGATAATGGATTAATGCAAAATACAAGAAACTGGTTCTAATGTGTGGTCATGACAATTGACTAGGACTCCAATTTTAAGTTTCTAAAAATGACAAGGGTTTTGGAGTTGTCATTTACACTAGTTCCAAGGTTTCTTTTGTAGGCAAATAAATGAAAGGCAGAAGGAAGAGAAGCTGGAATGCAGGGCTGAAGATGGATGACCCTACATGACCAGAGGACTTCCTCACATCTGAACAGCAATGTGAAAAGGGACTTTTGGACTTTGAAAAGACAATTGTTATTATTTTCTTTTGAATTTATGCATCTGTACTCATAAAGGGGACTGCCCCCTTGTATGTTGTCAATGCAATGAGGGGTGCAAGTGTAATTAGAGTTAAGAAAAATGGGGAAACTTCAAAAGGTATAATAAAAGAAAGTGAGGGATTGTGAGAAACAATTTGTCTTGAAGCTTCCCCATTCTGAAAAATCAAATCTAGAATGGCTTCAGTATTCACTAGGCCTAGGTTTAGGTCACCTGACATTCAAGCAATTTGGGGTCTAGCAATGGAGACTTTCCTTCCTAGAGCCAGCTCAAAAGAAGGTCAGGGTCCTTTGTCTCAGAAAGATTCCTGCACTTAGGTCATGGGTTGGCCTCCCTGCCAGTTAGAGCGAAGGCCAGTTGAGGGGTTGGGTTTCTGCACTGGAAGACGATAAAAGCAGTGGGCTGACATCTGCCTGTTGCTCTCTCCCTGCTTCTATGTGGGCAGTGGGGGAAGAGTCCTTTCTCATGAGAAAGAATGAAGACCTTTTCTGACCTTAGATTCAGATTCTGAACATCTTTTCACCTCACACATGGTTAACCAAATCATTAGGAGATGCCAGCCTTGATTCAAGTTCATACCTGTTATTTGAATATAATTGATACTGTCCTACCTTAGAATGCAGAAAATAATAAAGTGCCTTCAATCCCCATGATCTTGGGACTCATACATGGTAATTAATAAGCATTGACTATTCGGCAGGCCTGGTGCTTGGGGCATGCCGTTTTATAACTTTTTGAATATAGTTCCAAATTGTTCTTCATAATGACAGGATCAGTTGACAAATCCAAGAACAGTGCATCAGTGTCCCAGTTTTCCTACTTCCCTCCAATATTTATATCATTTTCCTTATCTGTTTTATTAGCCAATTTGATAGGTATGAGGTAGTTTTAACCTACAGTTGTTTTAATTTGCATTTCTCCAGTCAACAGCGATTTAGAGAATTTTTATAGGACAATAAATAGCTTTGATTTCTTTTAAACCTGCCTACTCATTTCCTTTGCCAACTTATCAATTGAGGTGTGGCTTTTTTTCTTAAAAATTTGACTCACAGCTCTATATATTTGAGAAATGAAGGCTTTAACAGATACATGTAAATTTTTTCCCAGTTGTCAGCTTTCCTTCTAAACATGGTTGCATTGATTTTGTTTCTGCAAAAAAAAAAACCCCTTTTTAATTTAATAAAATCCAAATTATCCATTTTACATCTGCCAGTGCTGTTTATGGGTAAGTTCATTCCATTCATATTTACAGTTATAATAGCTGCATTTCCCTCCATTTCCCCATATTTCTCCCTTCCTCTTCCTTTCCCCTCACCTCTTTTGTTTCTGACAAAAGCATCCCCCAACCTGCCCTTACTTCTTTTAGTCCTCACCCACCCTCCTTATCCCTGTCACCTTTTACTTCCCTATAGGATGAAATAATTGTCTATACCCATCTAAGCATGTATGTTATTCTCTCTTTGAGTCAATTTTGATAAGAGTAAGACTCAAGTGCTCCATTCCCACCTCCCCCATCTTCCCTTTCACTGTAATACCTCTGTTTTGCCTTTTATATGATACCTTCTTTTGCTCTTCCCTTCTTCTAGGGGTATAATTCTCTTTCCCACTCCTTAAGTTTTTTTTTTTAATATCATCTCATAGTACTCCATGTATACTGTCAGTGTATACTCCTTCTAATTGCCTTAATAGTCATAAAGGTCTTAAGAGTTAGACTATTATCTTCCAGTGTAGGCATGTGGACAATTTAACCTTATTGAGTCTCTTGTTTTCTTTTTCCTTTTTACATTTTGATGTTTCTCTTGAGTCTTGTATCTGATGATCAGATTTTTGTCCACTTCTGGTCTTTTTGTGGGATGCTTGAGTATCCTCAATTTAGTGAATGCCCAGTTCCTTTGTCTTCCTGAATATCATACTCCACACCCTCTGATTATTTTTAATGTAAAAACTGCTCCCTTTTGTGTTACCCTGACTGTGGCTACATGACATTGAGATGGCTTCTTTCTCACTGCTTGTACTCTTTTCTCCTTGAGCTGGGAGGTCTGGAATATGGCTATACTACTTATGGGAGTTTTGATTTTGTTTCCTTTTAAGGAGGTAATTGGTGGATTCTTTCCATTTCTATTTTACCCTCTGTCTCTTAAGATATCCCGTCTGTTTTCCTTGGTAATTTCTTTGCCAAGAAAATACCAAATGGGGTCATGGAGCATCAGACACGGCTGAAGTAACTGAACAACAACAATGCCATCTATATAGAATGTGTTGTAGAGGATTGTGTGAGATGCTGATCCTCCCATTTTCCTTCCTGACTCCTTTCCAGTGCTCCCAGTAGTTTCTCTTTTTAACCACATAAGGAGGTTTGCCCTCAGTAGGCTTTTTCCCACTTCATCAAACATGGAGTTACTGAAATCTCATGATTCTGAGTCTCCCCTGTTTGATCTGTTCCATTCATTTATCTCTTTTACTTTCCCAATAGCACAGAGTTCAGATGACCAAAGCTGTATCCTATAGTTTTACATCCAGGAGTTTTCTTCTTCCTATATCCTCACTTCTTTTCTTCATTCTCCTTGATATTATTGGAGATCTTTTTTTCTCCAAATGAAATTGGTTATAGTATTCTGTCCTGTAAAACATCTCCCTCGTCATTGTGTTATTATTGATGTTGTTCAGTCATGTCCAGTTCTTTGTGATCCTATTTGGGCTTTTCTTGGCCATGATATTGTAGTGGTTTTTTTCTTTCTCCAGCTCATTTTTCCACATCAGGAAATGGGGGTGGGTAGGTGGCACAGTGAATAGAGCTCCAACCCTGGAGTCAGGAGGCCCTGAGTTCAAATTTGACTTCAGACATTTGACACAAAAAAAACCCAGCCATATGACTTTGGGCAAGTCACTTAATCCCAACTGCCCTGGCTTCCCCTAATTTAGAGTTAGACAAACATCTTTGTAGGACTAAAATTATAATGAGATCATAAGACTCTTTTCTAAGTCCAAATTCCCCTTTTTGGTTGATGGAGGAAAGTTTCTCTTTCCAATCTGAGTGGATAAGTTACTTTTTATTTTTTCTTCAGCCTGAGGGTTACTCTACATTGAATAATGTAATCTTCTAGAGTTGAGTTTCTCTATCTGGGAGCTGGAGCATGGGGTGTGACTGCTAAGTTCCAAACACAGCTTCCTCTTTTCCAGTCTTCTGATTATACTCTTGTTCAGGGCCTGGGTTATTTGTACTGTTTTCCTGTTTTTCCATTTTGGAGGGGGGAATGCAGGGCAATTGGGGTTAAGTGACTTGCCCAAGATCCTACTGCTAGTAAGTGTTAAGTGTCTGAAGTTGGATTTGAACTCAGATATTCCTGACTCCGGGCTGGCTCTATTCACTGTGCCACCTTGCTGCCCCTGGGGTATTTTGATTTTGACAGACAGGTTGAGAGACACAGGATGAATCTGGGTCAAAAAAACCCAGAAGGAGTAATTAGTCAGTCAGATGACCTGCCTTGTCCAATTGAATTATGCTCAGAACACATTCCTTAAGATTACTGTAAGTTTTTCCTTCCTCTTCTGTTGTAAAAATAAGCCCTGTAAATCATACCTTTGTCAGAAATTACTGAGACATTAGTTGACCTTCTTTAAGGACAACCTTTAACCAGTTACAATTAAATCATTGTTTCCTAGTTAATTTTGTACCTCAGATTATTTTCCTTTCAGATAACTAATCTGACCAGTTGACAGTGCTTTGCCAGAAATAGTTCAGTGTTTGAGGGGCTCCCAAGGAAAGTGTGGGAGAGAAGAGATGTTAGGCTGCATACCAAACTGGAGATCTACTGACCGATTGTGCTGGCCTGTGAAAGCTGTACAGTCCACCAGCCCCATGCCAGGAAACTGGGTCACTTCCATTGGAAGTATCTTAGGAAGATTCTGAAGGTCACCTGGCAAGATAAGGTACTGGACATTGAGGTCCTTTCTCAAATTAGATTGATAAGCCTTCATGTTCTGCTGCAGAGAACCTAACTCTGATGGACTGGCCATGTTGTTCAAATGCCAAAAGTATGTTTGCCTAAAAGACTATCTGAAGGAGAACGCATGCAAAGAAGGCACTGACAATGTGGTCAGAAGAATAATACAAAGACATGCCCAAGACCTCTGGAGAGTTTTGTAGTCAATTGTGAGACATGGGTGATGCAAGCAAAGGACCACCCAGCATAGCTTACCCTGATCAAAGAATGTGGTATCCTAGCAAGTCAGAAGTACAATAGATTAAAAGAATGATGAGATGTGCAAATTCTGAGGCATCTCTACCCCAAATACTCATCTGGATTATATGTTACCAATTGTGGTAGATCCTTCTCATCATCCATGGTCAGACACGGCAGAAAGAACAGCAAACATGACCAGTTATGCAACTAAATATTATAACACGGACATTTATGTTATTGCCAAATGAAAGCAATCATAAAGTGAAGGCATAAGATGATTGACCATGCACAGGTACATTCAAGCCCTCAGTGTAAGCACAGATAACTCTCCTTCACTTGCCCAGAAAGTCTCATATCCCTCAGTTCAGTGCAGATTGTCGTTAATGTGTCTCATGAATCCATTTCATGCTTTGTCTAGGTAAGACTTTGTTTTATTTCTTTTTTTTCTTATTTCTATAATTAAACATTTCACTCTGCCTGCCCCCTGCCAATCCTCTGTACTCGCCGGCTTCTCACAAAATTCATAGAATTTTTTTATTCCATATTACTTTTATCAGTTCTGATATGTCGGAAATATCACATCATCTTCTGTCTTTCTCCTCCAGAGATCCTTCTAGCTCACAAATGAAAGAAATACTTTGTCCTGTTATCAAATCCTTTTCTCACTATTTCATCAAGATGTTAATGACTATGGTTTTAAGTGTTGACTCTGATACTCAACCAGGATATGGGTAAATCCCCTTTCTGTGCTTTAGTTTTGTCTTCTCACTTGATCAGAGTTAGAATACATGAATTCTGGAGTTGCTTTTCAGGTCTAAATCTTGTGACTCTTGATGGTTTAGGAGTTGGTGACATTCCAGGATGTGTCTGTGGACTTCACCCCCGAGGAGTGGAGCCTCTTAAACCATCCTCAGAAGAAATTATACAAGGAGGTCATGCTGGAGAATACCTGGAACCTTAGTCCTTGGGTAAGGACATTTCTCCTGGACACTCTGAGTCTGCTATTAAAGGGAATATCTTGATGCTTCAGTGTGCTGGCTTTGGAGTATTTATCAATTAATAAAAAGGGAAAAGTGCTGGTCTCCTCTTTCCAAGAGACTGGGTCCTTCCTACTGCCTGGATTTCCTATGAAAGGTCAGTACATTGTATGAAGATAATATAAAGGTTCCCTGGTTGCTCCTAAAGCTGTGTCTTACCAATTTTCGGTAGTTTCAGATCAAAGAAGAGATAAGTGTTTAAACATCTCAGACGTAGAACTAATCCCATGGATTATTTAGTTCAACCTGTCCCTAGATATGAATTATTTCTGCCAAATCTCTGAAAACTGCTCAGGAAGCCTTTTCCTGTACCCTATTCCTCTTTGGGAAGGGCCAGTTAGTGAGAATATTCTTCTTTTTCTCAAACATCCATTCATAACGTACAGTTCCTAGTTGTGCCTAGGATGGTACATTTTTCCTTAATCTTCCTTTACTTTACCTCCACATTCCAGCACAGATGGTGGGAAAGGAAGGATGGGAATAAGCCTTTATGTTCACTGCTTTTCACCAGCTGCTCTCCTAAGTGCTTTCTTTATAATATTATATTTTGGGAGGATATTATTATCCCCATTTGACACTTGAGAAAACTGAAGGAACCAGAGGTTAAGTGACTTTTCCAGAGGCACATATCAAGTAAACTGTTTGAGACTAGATTTAATGTCTGACATTTCTGACTCTAGGCCTAGGGCTCTCTCTACTGTATTACCAGCTCCCTCTAATTTTCAGATAATGGAAACTCTTCAATGAGTTTTCCATTGTCCTATGAAGAAGGTACACCAAGATCAAGTTTTCTGATTCCAAATTGGCTCCATGGTCACCACTCCCATCTCTCCCCAAAATTTCCCCAAAGAAATATTATGTAAACCATGGTTAAGGATTCTGGCAACCATCCTTGCTTGCACTGCCCTATCAATGGCAGGAATAATAGACTGAACAAGAACCAGAATTTGACTAAGTCAAGTTCTTTGAGTTCCCCTGCAGGAGAATCTCAGCAGAAGAGACAGTGACTCCCTGAATGAAGAGTAACAAGGTTTTCATAGATTCCAGGGAGTGAGAAGTCAGGTGGAAGTCAAGAGCCAAAGCTAATTTGTCAAGGTCTAATTTCTTCATACTAAAGGCTGACCTGGCTCTTCCTAATTTTGTTACTTGCATTACAACCATTAATGGGAAAATAAGCCAGCTATGTGTCAACATGTTCGAGTGATTCTGAGAATGGAGTAGCTTTGTATGTATAATGTTTTCCCTAAAGAGAACTAAATCCCATGTTTTCCTCCATCCTCATTCCTGATTTCCCATGCTCAGGGCTTCCAGTTCCCAGAGAATATTTGAATTTTTCTTTGGAGGAAAGGGCAGCCCCATGGATGATGGAAAAAGAAGACTTGAGGAGCTGCTGTCCAGGTGAGTGAGGTGAAAGCAGGTATATGAGAGCAGTGCTTCTTTGCCTTGTGGCAGAGCAAGTGCTAGATTTGGGGAGAGGAACCCCTGATGTGGAATTCTTTTTTAGATGCTTTTAGCAGTGGGTCCATGGCCAAATCACTAAACTCCACTGAGTCTGACTTTCCCTTTATGTAACATGAGGAAGCTGGACACTGGCAATTAAGCCTCTCTGTGGTAAATATATGATTTTTAAAAAATAAGTCATTATTTGGGACTTGAGGGCATAGAAAGTGCAAAAGGGAATTAGGCTTTCTAAGAAGGGCTTTTTCTTAGATATTTTTTCAAGTCAGTGAACATTGATTAAGTTCCTCCCATGTGCTCTGCTAAGACCAGGGATTTAAAAAGATACTAGGATGAACTCCTGCTCTTCTGTTTTTAACAGACTAGAGAGGAAGAATGACAACATGCCTACCACAAAATAGAATCCTGTTATGGACAAGAAAATGTGGTGCTCATTGAGAGAGTGAAGGCATTAAAGTGGAGGCGGACTGGAAAGGTTTGTTGAGGAAAATGTGCTGTAGCTGCTGTTTCAGGGAAGCCAGGTTGAGCATTGTAAGCATTGAGATGGCAAAGAGCCCACAGAGCCAGGAGGTGGAGAGCCCTGTTCACAGAACAGTAGAAGGGAGGTCCATGCCACTTGTTTGTAGCATGATTAATGGGGATATGAGGTGAAAGACAATTAGAAGAATAGGGAAGAATTAGGTGATTATTAGCCCTATAAAAGATTTTGTTTGATCCTTTTTCTAGGGAGCCTCTTTAGGTTGTGGATGTCATGGTGACATGGTGAGTCAAGAACTTTAGAAAGGTGATCTTTGATAAGTGGGTGGAGGAATGACTAGAGTAGGGGGAGACTTGAGGCAACAGGAGCCAGTGGCAGGTTCTAGCAGTCCCTCGGGTGTGAAGGGTTTGGGACCTGAACTAAGGCAGTAGAAATCTTGGGAGAGAAAAGGGTATATGGGAGAGATGTCACTTCGGTGGTATGACAGCAGCAGATTCAAGGTGGGACTCAGGAGTGTGAAAGTCAGAGAGGAGTGCATGACATCTCATTTGTGAGTCCACACTATTGGGAGGATGCCTTAGCGTTTGGGGAAAGAGAATGATTTGGGTGTGGGGAACAATAATTGGATTGTCACTAAAACAGAGGGAGAGGGAGATGAGTGATTGACAGTCAAAGGCTACAGAAAAGGCAAGAAGGATGAGGATGAGGAAATGGCTAGTGAATTTAGCAACCTTGAGATTGTTGGTAATGTTGGTAAGAGGAATTTCAGCTGAGTGATGAAATCAGGAGCTGGGCGTCAGAGAATTTTAACGAAAGTAGAGGAAAGGAATTAGAGACACCAGGTGTAAATGGATTTTGACAGCTGTTTAACCATGACATGGAAGAATGATATTGGAAAATATCTACTGGGGACGGCTAGGTGGCAAAGTCAATAGAGCACCGGCCTTGGAGTCAGAAGGATCAGAAGGACCTGAGTTCAAATGTGACCTCAGACACTTAACCCAAAAACTAGCCATGTGACCTTGGGGAAGTCACTCAACCCCAACTGCCCTCCAAAAAAAAAAAAAAAAAAGGAAAATATCTACTGCTCAATAAATCAAGTGAGTGTTTTAAAGATTAGAGAGGAAGTTTTCTTTGTGCCAGGAGGGAAGGAGTCATCAGTGTTGGAAAGACTAGAAAGTAGTGAAAAAGGGGATGTTTGGGAGCCCATGTACTGAGGAAGGTGTTGTCTTGGAATGGGATGATTCACACATGGAAAGGAGTTTGCTTTGGCCTGTAGTATTTAGGATCGTTTCATCCCATAGTTGTATCAAAAAAAGAAAAAACAGCACTTAATTTATAGGAGATGAGGAGAAAATTTTTTCAGTGAAAAAACAGAACGTGCTGAGAAGGTGTGTGGGACTAGACAATGGGAGCAACCAGTAAGGGACAGTTGGGAAAGAATTGGAAAAACTGCTATGGTGAATGAGAAAAGGAGTCAGTTATATGGTTTCAGTCATTTATGAACCTTCATGATCCCATTTGAGGTTTTCTTGGCCTGGATCTTGGAGTCATTTGCCATTTCCTTTTCAGACTGATTTTACAGATGAGGAAACTAAGAGCAGTAGGTCACAGTGACTTGTGCAGGGTGACACAGCTAGTAAGTGTGTGAGGCTGAGGTTGCTCTTGAGTCTTGTACTAGTAGAAGTACCCATTGCACCCCCTAGTTACCCCAAGGGAGTCAGTTAGGGAGATGTCAAAGGACAACCTTGCCACAGTAGCGTCCACACTGGAATTATGTACCCTCAACTTGTAGTGGACCCCTGGCAGTCTGCTTTTATGATTTTCTTTCTCTCCCCATTCAGTAGTATCCAAGTAGGAGCAAAGGGATAGCAGAGTGTTTAATCTAGTTCAGTGTGATATAAGGGAACTCAAGGAGTGAGGCTAGAAATGGTTTAAGAATGGTTTCAGAAGGAGAGTAGAATTAGGGAGGACAGAGTCAAAATCAAAACAAGAATGAGAATTCAAGGCACACCCCCCCAGATACTGCAGGTTCAGTTCTAGAGCTCTGTAGTAGCATGAATATCAAGGGAGTCCCTTTAGTTTTTGGGACCTTGGGGAATATACAAGTCATTTTTACAAAATACTCTTGTCTATTGCATGTAGAACACTATTATTTTTTTTAAATGTATGTACTTTAATTTAAAAATGTTTATTGCTAATGGAAGTGAATTGTCATCTTGGCCTTCAGTGGGTCTTATGCTTTTGTTGGTAGAGCCTCTGGCCCAGTGTTGATGGCTGATGATGATGATGGTTTGCTCAAGGTTCGTAGTTGGCTGTGGCAGTTTCTTAAAATAAGGCAACAGTGAAGGTTTCCACATTGATTGACTCTTGATTTTACTTACACTGATACCTGTAGGGTTATTGATGGGCTTAATTTAAAGATAGTGTCTCAGGGAGTAGGAAAACTCAGAGAGAGAGAGAGAGAGAGAGAGAGAGAGAGAGAGAGAGAGAGAGAGAGAGAGAACAGGTCAACATCCAATACTAAAATGTTTTCTAAAACCCAAAACAAAACAAATGTTAATAAATTAGAAAAAGGCCATCTAGTTCCATGGACAGAAAATGCCCCTTTCAGGGCTGGAGTTCTTGTCTCAGCTGCTGGGACTCAGCTCCCTCAGCCATTCTGAGGACATGGACAGACTTGGGGATGTTGGGTCTGCCAGTGTCACAGGTGTTTGTGAAGATCTGATGTGAATGTGTGTGAAGCTCTTTGCAAGGCAAGCTGTCCTGCAGGTGTGGGCTAATGGCATTTTCAAATGATTCTGTCCATTTAACTTCAAAGACTTTGCTCCTAGCCTGGGGAAGTAGAATATCCATCCATTAGTTTCCTTTCTCCCAGTGGAGGGAAGGGATGGTAATTATATCTCTGTGTGTAAATATATGTTTCATTGTTTGTTTCTTGCAGAAGGAGAGATTAGACCTGACAGGAAAGAGACTACTGGAAAGCTCAGCATTTCTGTGAAAGAAACTCACCAGGAAAGCTTCATGAGTGATGGTCCTTGTAACTTCACTGGGCAACAAATCTGTGCTATATTTCACAGAATCCACTCAGGAGGGAAACTTTATGGTTGTCATCGTTTTGGGAAAGACTTGAGTCAAACATCATCCCTGATTTACCCTCAAAATATTCATCCTGAGAGAAACCCCATGAGTGTCGTGTATGTGGTAAAGATTCAACCTTCATTATTCATCACAGTATTCACAGTGACAAGAAACCTTTTGGAAGTAATGAATGTGGGAAGGCTTGGAGTTGCAGCTAAAGTCTTGATATACCTGAGAGCATCCATAGTGGAGAGAAACCCTATGAAAGTGATAAATTGAGAAAGAATTTCACAGAAATCTCCAGTCTTAGCCAGCATGAAAGCATCCACAGTGGTGAGAAAGATTATGAATATAAGCAATGTGGAAAGGCTTTTAGAAGGAACTCTGAACTTAGTGTGCATCAGAGAATCCACACTGGACTGAAACCTTATAAATGTATTCAATATTGAAAGACTTTTAGAAGGACTTTTGTTCTTGCTGTACATCAGAGAATCAACATCTTATGAGTGTGATAAATATGGAAAAGGGTTTTACACCAAGCTCCAGTCTTCCTGCACTTGAGAGAATCCACACTGGAGAGAAACCTAATGTGATAAAAACCTCTTATGTACACTCTCACCTTACTATATACAAATCTGTTGAAAACAATATCCAAGACACCTAATTTCTGGGTAATCAAATTATGGAGAGTGAATAATTAATGAAAGAACAGTCATTTAGCTATCTCTTGTAAACCAAAGATGAATCATGGAGGCCTCTCAACAGTTATATACCGGTAGGTAAGTAGGTGTAACCAACAGAGGTAAGTCAACCCTGCTTGGATAAAAATAAATGAGAATGAATATTGAAATGAGAGGTGAACTTGTTCTAAAGAGGGACTAGAGGACATGAGTTCTTACTCAGTTTTGGACAGAGACTTCTCTCTATCCAGATCACCATTGTCTGGAGGCAGTCTAGACGAGGAGGAATCTACTTCCCCTCAGACCTGACCAAAACACATGGGGGGCCAGAATATATGTATACAATGGTTTCCCCAAGTCCCCAACTGAGAAAAATTTGGAGCAGAATCACAACATAACCAACGTTACAGTGTTAATACCTCAAACAAAATTGCGGATCAATATCAGTTCACTGATTATCTTAGTTAGAATTATCTTAGATATAAAAACCACTTGATGCAATTCTGCAATCAACACTCTAGACTGGTTACTTTCAGAGAGGAGCAAAGGGTAATTTGGATGCAGTTCCATTCTTTGAGCTTCTAAACACAAGCCTTTAAATGCCAAGTTTTAAGGGTATTTGACATTAAGGATAGATCTGCCCTCAGCTGACCCAACAGCCCAATTATCCTGCTGGAATCAGACTTTAAATGACCCCAGATTCTAATTCAAACTAGGAGAAATGTGTTAATCAAACTGAGTGCATTTTGTGAACAACCTCCATTCTGAAACTAAGCTCTGCTTGGCTTGGCTGGGAATCCCTTGCTTGCCTGGAAATCTCCAGGTGGCTTCTTCCTTGCTCTCCCCCTCCCAACTCCTAAAGTGCTGAATCATTCCTCCAGTAAGAAATCAGGTGGTCCAGTGATGCCCCCATCTGGAGGAGTCCTCAGAGAAGACCAGCCTGGTGGGTGGTGGCCAAGGGGGAATTTGAGCTCTGGGGTGGAGTTAGGAGGCCTGGGAGGAGTGTAGGGCAGAAGAGGAGTCCTCCCAGTGGCCAAGGCATTCTGGGTGATAGGGGGCAGGACTTCGGCAGGAAAGGCAGGTTTCCTGAGTATCTAGTCCTAGGTGTGGTTGGAAGAAACAGCCCTTCCTAGGGGCCTCAGAGAGTGAGAGCACCCTCCCAGAGTGGGCTGGCTGAAAACCGGAACTTGTTATGACCTCTCTCTGCCCTTTCCCCTTGCAGCTGAGCTCTCTCTGCCTTCTTCCCTCACAGCTGAGTTCACACTGTCTTCACGTGGACCCCAGATCTCTACGTTGTGAATACTTGCTCTGTGGGTGCGGGTCCCAGGTAGGTCTGAGCCAGCCTCTCACAGACCTGCTGTGCTATACTGCCTGTCCATACCACTGGGTCTCCTCCTCCGACCACATGGTGAGTCCAGCTCTGGGTGCACCTGGAGGAATCCTCCCTCCCTAGCCTGGCTACTGGACAAGCTTCCCCCTGCTAACTCTTTTCCAGATTCCCAGTCACTTCCTAAAAATCAGGGGTCACCTTTTCCCAAAATTCTGACCTTACCCATAGAGACCCAGGAATCCCGTCTTGATTAAAAGACTAGTGAGGAACTTGAGTGAATCGAAAAGCAAGGGTAAGGAGATGTGGTCTGCCTCAGAAGAATTTGGTCACAGGCTTTCTTTTAGTCAGAGACAAGCTTTATTGTGTTGCAAAGAAGCGATTTTTAAAGAATCTGTGCCTTTGGAAGGAACAACTGATTTTTTTATGGAGGGAAAAATATTGTGGGAAAATTTGGGATTGGATTGAGGGGGCCAAGGAGCCTGGGGTGTTCTGGAGGTAACCTAGAAGGGCTCTAAATGGGATTTAGGGATTGAAAGTGTGTGGAGTAAGAGAGTTCACTTACCCAATTAAAAAGCTTAGAGGAAGTCTTTTGGTGAACAGGAATCACTTTATTGGCAGGTCCAGGGAGCTGGGGTTCCTCCTACTTCAAAGGTGCAGGAGAAAGCCGAAGCCCCCAGGCTAGGCTCAGACTATTGTACACTGAGTTTCGTCAGATTACGTTCTCTTGGCGTTTTGGATTCCTGTTGGCCGTTGTCCTTAGCCTGGGAGAGGGACAAAGAGCCAGGTCAGCCTCATCCCCGCCCCTCCATTCCTATTGGAGGGAGGGCGGGACCTGTTTTGGCCCGAACTCTTAACAAAGAAACTCTCCTCATGGCTCAGATTCATCCTTCGGGATTGTGGCATTTTCCTCCACCCTTCCCCCCCAGCTCCGGTGATTGGGCGTCTTACATAAACTAGGGTGGGATCGAGGAACGTAGGTGGCCATCCCCGCCCCCGTTTCTTTGTTCAGCCAGGGGTCTGGCCCCTGATTGGGATGTTTCCTCTCCGCCCCTCCTGCCAGAATGGGTGCTTAATAAGGGGTGTTACGGAAGGGGTAGTTCCTGCCTGCCCGAGCTCAGGGCTGGGGTGGGCACTCTTCCCTTCCCCCCTTCCACTCCAATTCCAGTTTCTTTGTTTAGTTCGGCTCAAGAATGGAATTTCCTCCGCCTCCCCCTTCTCCTGTCTCAGGACCAGGAAGCTGTCCTTACCCTCCCAGGTTTTGGCTCACATTCTTGGGGAAAAACAAAAGGGTAACAGTGTATTTAGAGATTACATAAGGCAAATATGAAATAGGGTGAAACAAAATGTGCTATTTAGGAATTACATATAAGGCACAAGTGAGGTTATATGAAAGCATAAGTGAGGTATAGAAAGGCATAAATGAGGTAATAATGAAAGGGAG
>JAQQSW010005029.1:0-14296 GCA_028646575.1 Pseudocheirus occidentalis | reverse complement strand
ACATGGAGAGACAAAATGGGGTCAATCATCCCATATAGAAGAGGCAAGGGATAATTATTACAATGGAGGGGAAGAACAGGAAGGCAAAAGGGAAAGGGTCAACTTTACTCTCACTGAATTTGGCTTGGAGAAGGAATGACATAAACTTTAAACTGGGTATCTTGCCACACAGGAGAATAGAGGGAATGGAGATGAGAGGTGGGATGATGGAGGAGAGGGCGAGGAGGGGAGGTCTGATGGAAGCATACATTTCTGTAAAGGGACAGAGTAGAGAATAGAACAAGGCGGCACAGAGCGGGATAGGAAGGAGGGACATATAATCAGCCTCTCACAATATGTCCCCTGTGGAGATGTCCTGAGTAATTATACATGTACAGCCTGTATTGAATTGCTTGTCCTTCCAGTGGGGATGGGTGACAAGGGAGGAACTGAAAGAATCTAGAATTTAAAGTTCTACAATCAAATGTTTAAATGTATATATATATACATATATATGCATATTATAATAATTATTATTGTTCTTATTCTTATTAACTACATGAAACTGGGAACTAAGATATGCAGGCACCGGGGTAGGGAGACCCATCCTGCTCTACCAGAAAGTTAGAGGGGTGATGGAAGAGGATATACAGAGAGCAGATTGGGGGAGGGGCTTTACAGTTTGATATCTGCTTTGGGCTTGTGGGTAGGGGAAAGACGGAGAAAATTTGTAACTCAAAATCTTGTGGAAATGAATGTTATAAACAAAAAATAAATAAAATAGTTCATAAAATAGTAAAGATGGAAACAAATTTCCAGCATGTTGATAGTAGACCTTTTTGTAGCATCAAAGAAGTAGTGCCCATTAATTGGGGAATGGCTGCAAATTTTTTTTAAACCTATAGTATTTGAATGTAATGAAATATAATTATATGGTAAGAACTGAAGGTGATATGAAGGACTCATTCTTGCATCTCACTGTCTCTGTATTTTTAACCTTATGACCTACAGATTTTCTGTAGATTTAAAATAGCCAATCCTTTAGATTTAGAAGCAATATGTTTTAAAATTTCAAACCTTATGTCAAAGACAATTGGGAGACACTTTATTTAATACTGTTTTCTGTCTAGAGAGAGAGGCGAATGAACTGACTCATTACCTAAAAACCCTAATTGAAGGAATGGATGTAAAACTGTGCAAAGTCAGCATATATTGCACCTTGATATACTGAATTCCTTTCCTGAAGGTGAAAACATCTGCTTACCTGAAGAAAGGGGTCCATTTGTCAATGATATTATTGGATAGGTTTATGCATTATCAGTCAAGGTATTGGAATAGACAATCTCCAATACCTTCTTCAACTCTGAAAGCCCATTATTACAATCTAGCACACTCCCTATTGTCAAAACATATGTTTGTCTATCCTTATTTATCATATTGTCACAGGAAGGCTTATGATGATAATTTTTCTCAGAAGTAATTAAACCTGACATCCATGTGGTTGGTCTTCAAAAGGGTATCATGAAAAGAAGCATCTTTAAAAAAAAAAAAGGAGTAATCCTTACTTAAAAGGGGTGAATAAAAGGATTTTTAAAAAGACTTCCATCCAATTTCCAAGAATCATAGGTTTAGAACAAGAAAGGATCTTATAAGGCCTAATATTCCAGGTCATTTTTTAGATGAGAAGAGAGAAATGGTTCTTCCTTAGTCACTACTCAAGGTCACCCAAGTAGCAAGAAGCAGAGCCAGGATTGGATCTAAGGTCTTCTGATACCCAAACCAGTACTATTTGTAATACACTAGAACACTTGGAATGAAAACTAAATTTAAATGTACTCACACACACACACACACACACATTCTGGACAGAAGAAAAACTGCTAATAGGATTTTTTTTCCCCTGACGAAGGAACCACAGACATAATCTAGAGATTTCCCTTTTAGACTATAATTGGTTTGAGAAAGTATCTAAATTCTCTTCTTTTTCTACCCTCACCTGTCCCAGCTTTCACTCTTTCTACTCTGGGACCTTGAGAAGATCCTAGGAGGAGAGCCTTCCTGCAGGGAAAGAAATCAGGGCAAAAAGAGAAGTGATCAGATTTTTAAACTGTCAAGAGATTCTGAGGAAAAGACCATTGTTAACAACAGTTTCATAGACATACAACTGTGTAACAGATAGGATCAGAAATGCATACTCAGAGGCACTTGTTTCCCTTGGTAGAATATAAACTGGAAAGTAGGGATTATTTCATTCTTTCTATTTCTATCTAGTGCAACTGTATATGCCTGGCATATATTAAACACTTAATCAATTTGTGTTGATTAACTAGTTAATAATATACTGTAAGGCAATGCCATATGTAAAACAGGTAAAATGGAGACATATGCCCATCACATACCAAGAAACCCCAGAAAAGGGAAATTATTGCTTTGCATTTCAAAGCCATCCAGTGAGTTTGAATTGGTCTAGGTAGTAATGTAATATTTCAGTTTCATCTCAAGTTTTTCCCTTTCTTTTACCCATGCAGCATGCCTAATGACCAAAACAGATATAATGGGGAGGGGCAAATTGGTTTGTCTGAACAAGGATCCTGGAGACATTTGGTCAGACTCTGTGACTTTCTGACGCGTGAAATATATGTTTGTTTAAATGGTAGCAAAGGGAATCTTATGTCCTTTCTATGGCCAGTAAAGAATATAGCCACATTGATAATAACCAAAGTTCTTAGTTTCTTAGACATTCACAAGAAATTTGTGAGCGCTGTTATTTTGTTATAACAATAAGACTATTGTAAGGCTAATGATTTTATTTAGAATACAAACTTGATCCTGGAAGAAGAGACTGCTGGTATAGAATGTTGCATATAGGGGCAGCTAGGTGGTGCAGTGAATAGAGCACCAGCCCTGGAGTCAGGAGCACCTGAGTTCAAATTAGGCCTCCAACATTTAATACTTACCAGCCATGTGATCTTGGACAAGTCATTTAGCCCTAATTATCCTGTCCCCTCCAAAAAAAAATAAGAAACCCAAAAAATAAAAGAATGTTGCATATATTGTTAAATTAAGTTGATATATTAGTTTTGCTGATCTCTCTCTCTCACACATACACACACATACACACATACACACATATACACACACACTTGTAAGCTCCATGAAGTCAGGGACTATCTTCCTTATTATCTCTTTTTGTATTCTCAACACTTATACAGCACATGGCATATAGTAGACATTTAATAAATGTTTATTGATGCATGTATGTATATATGTATACATGCTTTGATATAAAGACAGATACAGATTTGTGAAATGTGTGTATGAAATAGAGAAAGAAAGAAAGAAAAAGAAAGAAAGAAAGAAAAGAAAGAAAAGAGAGCTTTTCAAAGATTGTTACATGTCTTTTACCACTGTTTCGAGTGATATTTTCTAAGTGTTAGATACATCAATCAATAAATATTTATTGAACACCTAATATGTTGAACACATATTATGTGTTGATTAAAGAGATAAATACAAACTTTGAGGTAAAAATGAACTAATTTTCTAGAATCATTTTGAATGACCATTCAACTAAGAAGCCATTCAAATAACGTGTATAGTTGAGAGGTGTAGCAAATATTATTTCCGAAAACATAATGACTTTGCTAAGGAATTTGCATAATTTCAGGACAACCTGAAGTTTTGCGGCATCTCTCTTTAATAAAATCAGTTCTACCTAGAAAATGAACATTAATGACTTTTAGCAGGAAAACTCAGAAGTCATAGCTAAGAACAGCTCTAGGGTACAAACTCAAAATACCAAGAAATGCACTAAATGCAATAAAAGAATAACAACGAACTAAAAATAATGTGAGAAAAAAGAACTCATGAAAAAAATAAAACATAAAGGAGGGGGGAAAGTGCTAAATTCTGATACCAAAAATCAGAAAGCAGTTTTAAAAGATTTTATTAAAATGAATAAATACTATAGATATCCTGGTCATGTTGCCAACAATGTACAGTACTAGATAATTTCTGATTCCCATGACCTCTCAAAACTCCACAAAATAATGAATATGCACATGAAATAAAGTGATTATAGATGTAATTAGTAAAAAAAAAAGTGACAATCTGATGAATTAAGAGCAGCAAAGGCTAAAACCTAATATCCATGTTCATTCAGCACCTCATACCATGCAAGCAACCAAGCTCTTGGAAGGAGATAACAGGACTCATGCATTCAACTATTTTCTTGCTGTTGCTTTATTCTCTGCATGTACTCCCTGCTCATGGCCTTACTCTACCATTCTGTGGAAAGTAGCAGTAAAACTTTATTCTCTCTATCCCCCTCAACAGAAAAAAGACCTTCAAGTACAAAAGAAAGGAAATTTGAGTGATATAAGACCATTCTACACTCAAGAAAATACAGAGGAAAATTAAATGTGTGTCCAACAGCAAAGGGTTTCAAGATGCTTTCCAAGGTGACATATTTCATAAACTTGAGCCTATTCGTCAATGAAAAAATGATGGACATTAAAGAAAAATAAGCATGTGAAATATCCCCAGGAAGAAAACTAGATCTGATCATCTGATTTGCTTGAAAATACTCTAGACAATTCAAGAATGGTAAATAAATACAGCTACCAGGGAAAGTACAAGGAATGAAATAAATTATTCCATTAAAAGAAGGAAAAAAGGAAGATTATTATGAGATTAAAACAACAAAAACAGAAATTAATTTTTAAAAAGCAAGAAATATCACTAAGATTTTTTTAAAAGAATATTTATATATATGTAATGTACAGATAAAAATACCCTGATTTATTGATGAAATGATAATTTTATTTAGAAAATCTTAGAGAAGCAGGAAATATATTGAGAAGATTAATAGTGTCAAAAAATGATTTGGGCTACAAAACAAATCCATACAAATGAACACAATTTCTATATTAGAATAATATCATGCAAGAGGTAACCATAGAGAGGCAAATTGCATGAAAAAAACTACAAAATGCGTAATATATTTGGGGATTAACCTATAAAAGTAAAAAAAAATATAAACAAATTACAAAGTTTTCCCTAAAGAAATAAAGAACAATTAAAATAGCTGGAAGAATATTGAGTGCTCATGTTTGAGCCATGCCAGTATATGAAAATGGCAATTTTATTTGCATATTGTACTAATCAAACTATCTATGAGATACTTATAGACTTCAATAAAATAATAAAGTTAATTTAGGGAAATGATAGATCTGAAAATTCAAAGGAAAAAATAGAAAAAAGACGGGTATGAAAGGGCAATGAAGGATGAGTCCCATACAAGCCTCAAATGATACTGTGAAGAACCAGTCATTAAACTATTTTTGTATTTGTTAAAAAACAAAGAAGTAAATCAATTCAACAGACTAGACAGAGAAAACTAGAAAAAATGGGAATCAACAAATCAGTATCATAGAAATACTAAAAGATAAATCACTTAAGAAAGAATTTCCTGTTTTCTAAAAACTGGTGGTGACCATAGAAAACTGTCTGGTAGGAACTGAACATACAACATCTTATTCCATATTCCACAATAAATTCAAAATGGATATGTGACCTTAATATTAAAGACCACATTATAAAAAAAGAGAGAATTAGGTTAAATATATTTCACAAGCAGAGGGAAGAGTTATATTCTTAATCAAACCCCAAATAGATACAATTATAAAAGATAAAACCAGTAAGTTTGATAGAGTGAAACTGAAAGCTTTTATAAAAAGAAAATTAATGCAACTTGGTTAAGAATGGAAGTGTTTGAGAGGTGGAACAAAAATGGCAGAGTAAAAGCAGGAACTTTCTCGAGTTCCTCCCCCAATCACCTCAAATTCCTGTAAAAAAATGACTCTAAACAAATTTTAGAGCTACAGAACCCATAAAATGACCTAGTAAAATACATCTCCACCTGAAGACATTCTGGCAAGTCAAAAGGAAGGGTCTATTGCACTGGGCTAAGAGTCCCACAAACAAATAAATAAATGAACAAACACATAAATACATAAACAGATGAATGAATAAATAAATGTTTTCCCCCAAAAATGGCATAGAAAACAAAGGCCATATTAGACAGTTTCGATACTAGAACAAGTTTGAAAGACTGAAATAATATTTTAAAAAAACCTAACCTAGGAGGCAGACCCAAGATGGCAGGGTAGAAGCACAAACTTGGTGGTGACTCCCCTCCAATTGCTTGAAATACATGTAAAAAAAATTACTCCAAACAAACTTTAGAGATATAGAACCCACAAAGAGACAAAGAGAAACACAGATCCCTCTGAAAGAAGTCCAGGAAGCCAGCAGGAAGGATCTATTGCACAAGGTGGGGAGCTGATCACAGCCCCATGTGAGCTGCATGGTTCCCAGCCCCAGGACAGCCCTAATAAGCAGACTTCAGGAGAGAGAATCACTAGCAGCTGTGGTGTGTTCCAGAATTATCAACCCATAAATGCCAAAAAGAAAGTAAAAGGTCAGTGTGGAACTTTGTGGGAACAGGTGGCCCCCAAGGCATGAAGTGGCAGAGGTATGGCAGCTGTGCATCTGCAGTTGCTTGGCTGTCTCAGGAGCTCCTGGCCAGCAGATTGATGGGGGACCAAGGGATCATTCAGACGGTAATTGCTCTTGCTTTAGCCTGCTTGATTCTGGATCACAGTCTTGGCTGGTGGTCCTGTGGTGTGTGACCAGTGAGCCAGAGTTTGTGGTGTCTGCAGAGAGGGTGCCCAACTAATAGTTCCAGCAGCTGCAAAAATGTCAGCAATTTGGGATGATGCTCTCTCCATTCAGGAAGCAGAATTCTACTGTGGCAAAGGATCAAAAGTGAAGTAATTAACTGGCAAGATGAACAAGCCCAGGAAATGTAGTCAAACCATAGATTTCTTTTTGTGGGCCAAAAAGAATCAAGGCATGGAGGGGGAGGAAGACAGAGATGTCAGAACTCCTGCATTAAAAGCATCCAAGAAAAATATGAACTGATTATAGGCCATGGGGAGCTCAAGAAGGATTTTGAAAATCAACTAAGAGAAATGGAGGAGAAATTGGGAAGAGAAATGAGAATGATGCAAGAAAATCATGAAAAGTGAGTCAACAGCCTGGTAAAGGGGACCCAAAAATAAACTGAAGAAAATAATACCTTGAAAAGTAGACTAATTCAAATGGCAAAAGAGGCTTAAAAAGCCAGTGAGGAGGGTGGAGCCAAGATGGTGGTGTAGAAGCAACAAGTTTCCATAGCTCCCACATAGCCACCTCAAATACCCACAAAATATGACTCTAAACAAATTTTAGGGCTCCAAAATTCGCACAAAAATACAGGAAAATCCATCTCCTGCTGAAGGTAGATTGGCAGGAAGGGCTCATCACAGTGCTGGGAGCCCAAACCAGCCCAGCCTGAAACTGTGGCTTGGTCCCAGGGTGGCCAGGAAAAGCCACAGCTGGAGCCTTGAGGAGAGTGGATCAGCAGCAGCTGTGGTAGTTTCCAGAATGGTCAAGCCATAAGAAACAAGGACTAAGTGAAAGGTCAGTAGAACTCAGCTAAAGTTGGAGGAGAAAAGCAGTCTGGCCAAACTACCTCCAGGGCAAGGAAGTGGCAGAAGCAGCGGCTCTGCAGCCACTTCCTCATGGCTGATTCAGAGCTCCCAACCTGCAGACTGCAGGGGGGCCAAGTGATTGTTGAGAGGCTAAGAGTCCCTAGATCAAGGGAAAAAAAGGCTGCCAAGAAGAAGCAATTTAAATACTGTGGAAAGACAATTAGGATAACCCAGGATCTGGCAGCTTCTACATTGAGGGATATAAGGGCCTAGAATATGATATTCTGGAGATCAAAGGAGCTAGGATTAAAACCAAGAATCACCTACCCAGAAAAATTGAATATAATGTTCAAGGGGAAAATATGGTCATTCAGTGTGGTGGAGGACTTTCAAGCATTCTTGCTGAAAAGAAAAACAGAACTGAAAAGAAAATTTGACACTCAAATACAAGAAGCATGGGAAGGTAAACATGGGAAAGAAATCATAAGGAACTTATCAAAGTTGGACTATTTACATACTAACATCTAAGAATGATAATTGTAACTTATAAAACTTTTCCCAGTATGAGGATAGGTGAAGGGAATACAAATGTATATGTATGTATACATACACATATGTCTATATCAAAGGGTGTATGTATGCATACAAACACATATCTGAGTATGAGTATACATGAGTACATAGAGGGCACAGGATCAATTGGATAGAAAGAGACGATATTCTAAAAGGTGAAATTCTGAGGTGGGGAGTGAATTAGAATGAGAGGAGACAGGGAGAAACAGAATGGGATTAATCATCTCACATAGAAGAAGCAAGAGATAATTGTTACAAGGGAGGGGAAGAACATGAAGGCAAAAGGGGAATGGTTAACCCTGCTCTCATTGATTTTGGCTTAGGGAAGGAATGACATAAACTCTCAACTGGCTATGTTGCCACACAGGAAAGTAGGGGGGGATGGAAATGAGTGGTGGGATGATGGAGGGGAGGGCAGGGATGGGGGGATGGTTGCTGGAAGAACACTTTTCTGTAAAGGGACAGGGACAGGGTAGAGAATAGAATGGGGGGAAGTGAGCAGGATAGGAAGGAAGGACATAAAAGTAGTCTCTGACAATATGCCCACTGTAGAGATGTTCTACATAATTACACATGTGCAGCCTGTATTGAATTGCTTGTCCTTCCAGTGGGGGTGGGTAAAGGGGAGGAAGGGAAAGAATCTAGAACTTAAAGTTCTATAATCATATGTTAAAAAAAATATATATAATTACTATTATTATTATTATTATATTATCTACATCCAAGTGGGAATTAAGATAAACAGGCACCATAGTAGGGAAATCAATCCTTCCCTACCTGAAAGTCAGAGGAGTGAGGGGGAAGACATAGGAGAGAGCAGATTGGGGGAGGAGTTATACAGTGGGATAGGGCTGTTTTGAGGTGTTGGGTAGGGGAAAGATGGTGAGAAAATTTGTAACTCAAAATCTCATAGAAATGAATGATGTAAATAAGAAAATAAATTAATTAATATTTTTAAAAAGCCAGTGAGGAGAAGAGAAGAATGCCTTAAAAAGCCCAATTTGCCAGATGGTAAAGGAATTTCAAAAACTTACTGAAGAGACTTCAAAATAATACTGCAGCAATTAGAAGCTAATAATTTCATGAGAAATCAAGATACTATACAACAGATCCAAACAAATGAAAAAATAGAAGGCAATATGAAGTATCTCATTGGAAAAACCACTGACCTGGAAAAGAGATCCAGGAGAGATCATTAAAAAATTATAGGACTACCTGAACACCATGATCAAAAAAGAACCTAGACATCATCTTTCAAAAAATTATGAAGCAAAATTGCTCTGATATTGTAGAACCAGAGGGCAAAATAGACATTGAAAGAATTCACTAACCCCTCTTGAAAAAAGATCCCCAAAAGGAAACTTCTAAGAACATTATAGCCAAATTCCAGAGTTCCATGGTCAAGGAAAAAATACTGCAAGCATTCAAGATGAAACAGTTTGAGTATCAATCAATCAGTATCAATCAAGATAACATAATACCTAGCAGCTTCTATGTTAAGGGATTGAAGGGCTTGGAATATGATATTCCAGAGGTCAAAGGAGCTAGGATTAAAACCAAGAATGACCTACCCAGCAAAACTGAGTATAATGCTACAGGGGAAAATATGGTCATTCAATGAAATAGAGAACTTTCAAGTATGAAAAAACTGTAGCTGAACAGAAAATTTGACTTTCAAGTACAAGAAACAAGGGAAGCATAAGAAGGTAAACAGGAAAAAGAAATCATAAGGAACTTACTAAAGTTGAACTATTTACATTCCTACATGGAAAAACCATAATTGTAACTCATAAGACTATTCTCAGTATGAGGATAGTTGAAGGGAATATATGTATGTGTATGTATATATGTATGTATATATGTATATATGTATATGTATACATATGTATATACATGTATACATACATATATATGTATCATAGGAGGGTGCATGTGTATACAAATAAGTATGTGATCATGGGCATATACAGAGGGCACAGGATGAGTTCAATATGAATGGATGATATCTAAAAAATAAAATCAAGAGGTGAGAGAGAAATTTATTGGGAGAAGGAGAAAGGAAGAGATAGATTAGGGTAAGCTATATCATATAACAGAAACAAGAGAAAACTGTTACAATGGAGGGAAAGAACAGGAAGATAAAAGGGAATGGAACAACCTTAATCTCTGAAGTTGGCTTAAGAAAGGAATAATACACTCTCAACTGGGTATCTTATCCCACAGGAGAATAGTGGGGTAGGGGATAGGAGGGGGGAATGACAGAAGGGAAGGCAGATTCAGGGAGAGGGTAGTTAGATGCAAACACTTTTGAAAAGGAACAGGGTCAAAGTAGAAAATAGAATAAGTGGGGGGTGGGATAGGATGGAGGGAAATATAGTTGCTCTTTCACAATATGACAACTATGGAAATGATTTGGGTAACTGCACATGTACGATCTCTATTGAATTGCTTGTCTTCCCAGTGGGGGCAGGTGAGGAGGGAGGAAAGGAAAAAATCTCGAACACAAAGTTTTAAAAACAAATGTTTAAAAAAATTATTTTTTTACATACAATTGGGAAATAAGATGGGTATAGAGGTCCATCTTGCCCCGCTAGAAATTTAGGGGGAGGTAATGGGGGAGGATATAGGGGAGAACAGATTAGGGGAGGGGTATTCAGTAGTCTTGCTATTTTGGGGTGGGGGTAGGGGAAAGATAGGGAGAAAAAATTAACTCAAAATCTTGTGGAAATGAATGTTGAGAACTATAAATAAATAAATAAGTTTTAAAAAATCTAACATATCTTCCATCAAAAGCAACTAATCTCAAATGTATGTTAAAGAGTGGTCATCTCATTGTGTTACCTGAAAACTTCAGCTACAAAAACGTCCAGACAGAACTTCTAAAAAATCATGAGTGAAAACTGCCTAATCTTACTGGGGCCTGAGAACAAGTAAAAATAGAAAAAAAAAAATCTACCAAACATTATCTAACAGAAAACGTAAAAAGGAAAACAACCAAGAACTTTAGAGCCAAAGTCAATAGCATTCCAGGTTAAAAAAAAACTGTTAAAAAAGAAGAGTTCAAGTAAGGAGTCAGAGTCAGAATCATAAAGGTGAAATGACCTTGAAATATGATATTCAAAAACATATAAATCAAGAATTAAACATTAAACATTTAAAAACATTAAAATCAAGAATTCCTTACCTGGAAAAGCAGAGTATAATGTTACAAGTGGGGTGGAGGGGAATTAATTTTTAGGAAATTAAAAGATTTGCTGGTATTTCTTATAAAAAACAAAAATAGATATTTTGAAATATAAACACAAGAATGAAAAAGCAGATAAGTACATAGAAGAAAATTGTATTAAAATTGAATGATTGAAAAGGATTATGTGATGACGAAATGTTACTTCTAATATGTTACATTCTAATATGGGCTGAAGAAACAAGCATTTCCCTTCAGAAACCTAATGTCTTTAAAGCATGTAGGGGGAGTAAAAAAGGTAGAAGAAGCAGAAGAACTTGTTATATTTTGATGATCTTAAGAGAAAAAAATGAAGGAAAATGGAATACACTATGGAAAAATAGAGAGAAAAGGATTAGCACTCATTACCTCACATGATTGGGATGCCTAAGAAAAGACTTCCTCCATCACTGAGGAAAGAATTGGGCATGCATGTACCTCATTTTCATCTGATTGTGACAGAGTTGAGCACACATACAGAATTTGTTATAGAGATACATTACACTCAAAAATGGTCAAGAAGAGAAGACAGGTTAAGAGATATGTTCATTTTAGGAAGGTATCAATCCATACACATATTATCTTCTAAAGATGGAGCATGAAGTGGGGGAAAGGAAAATAACAAAGTATTAAGAATCCATATTCAGGTGCTGGGTAAAAGAAAGTTAACAGAATTACTGAAAAGAAAGCAAATTTGATCCAATATAAATCACTCATGTTAAGTGCTTTCTTTTGAAACATTTTCTTCTCTTTTCCAAAGATTGGGGTGAGAAAAAAATGACATTATGGAGAGAAATATCAAATTAAAAGTGACAACAGAACATGGATGGAATAAACTCAAATATGCAATGGTGGTGTAGCATCAGATTAGATTGGGAATCAGGCATAATGTTACTTACAAGAAACAAACTTGAAACAGAAGGATTTATGTATCATTCAAATAAGTGTCTAAAGCAAAAATTATTATGATTCAGATGAACTTTAAAAAAACAACAACAGTGGTAGCAATCATGCTCTCAGATAAGGCACAATAAAACTAGACTTGGCTATAAGATATAAACAGGAAATTTATACAGTGCTTTGGTTGGTTGGTTGTTGTTCTTTCTTGGAGGGGACCCAAATGACATCACTGCTAAAGTCAAGTTTCTGTGTGTCCAACTGTGGCTGATCAGATCAATGTTTTACTGAATGTTTTACCACAGGTTGGGCAAAAATAGTCCGTGTGAACATTTGAGGTGGATTCCCTAAATTTGCATATCCTATGCTTCCTTTGAGCTGTTTCAGTTCTGCTTTGCTCATAAAGACAGTACCTTCTCTGCCACTGTCTCTCATGTCACACAATCAATTCCAAAGTTCTTGAGAGAGACCTTGAGATTGTTATTCTATCACTTCTAACCAGTATGTGAATACTTGCTCTGTGTGAGTTCTCCATAAAATTGTCTTTCTGACAAACGTATATTTTGCATTAGGACAACGTGGCCAGCCCATCAGAGTTGTGCTTTCTGAAGCAGAGTTTGAATGCTTGGCAGTTTAGTTTGAGTAAGGACCTCGGTATCTGATACCTTTTCCTGTGATGTAAGGTTCAGAGTCTTCCTAAGACAATTATTTAATATAAATTACTATAAAATATATAAAGAGCAATTCATTTAAGTATTATATAAACTGTTGGAAAAATAGGAATGTAAGGGATCCTTTCAAATTATTTCTGTGATTCATAAGATGGTTTGATACCTAAGCCAAAGTGAATAGGAAAAATAAAACCCACTGACAAACATTCCTAATGAATATCAACAAAATTTTTTAATAAAATATTACCAAAGGGTCTACAGCACATATATTTTTTAAATGTACATTATGAATATGTAGAATTTGTATCAGGAAAGCAAGGTTAGTTCAGTCATAAGAAAAATATAAGCCTAATAGCATATCAATGACAAAAACAAGCAAAATCATGCAATTATGTCACTGGATACAAAAGCTTTTGGGAAAATTCAAAAATCATTTTTCTTCTGGTTAACAATATTAGGAAGAATAGAAATCAACTTTGTTTTTCTTAAAGTGATAAATAATATCTACTTTTAAAAAAGAACCACCATGATACATAATGTATATAGAGTTCTTTGCTATTAGATCAGATACAGCAAAGATATCTATTTTCAACACTATTTCTTTACATAAATGACTTTGTTTTATTTGCTTAAGATAAACAATAAAAGTAAGAAATGCTTTCGATAGAAATATGAAAAGAAAAAGAAATTGAGATAAGCATAAGAGAAGAGGAAAACTTGCCATTTGTGCATATGAAATGTTGATATTATATGTGCATTGGTTTGTACACATATTGTAATGCAGTGTAAACACATGCACACACACAGTCACACATACAGAGGACACCTTTCAAATTGATTTTCAAAATTTGTAGCTTCAGCAAAGTTGCAGGATATAAAAGAAACCTACCCCCCCAAATCATCAGCCTTTCTATATTTTCACCAACGAAATTTTGCTGAAAGAGATAGAAGAGGAATTTTACCTTGAATAATAAATGTAAAAAATACTTGAATATAATACTTAATAAATGTATAAAATACTCTACCTATAAAGTTATACAGACAAGGACTACATGAATAGAACTTTTAAAAATGCTCTTTAAAGACAGGATTCAATAAGTGGAGACATTGAGCATTCATAATTGGACAGTTTTCATATAACAAAAAATGACGATGCCACCTAAATTAATTTACCATATCTAACTACCCCCAAATCAATTTAAAATCTAGAAAAAATAATTTCAAAATTCATCTGAAGGAACAAAATATCAAGGAAACAAGTGGAAAAAATGTTGGAATTAAGAGCACCTAGTAGGGTTAGATCTTATATTGTACTACAAGACTGTAGTCATAAAATGTATTAATTACTGGAAGGAAGGAAGCAAGGAAGGAAGAAAGAAAGAAAGAAAGAAAGAAAGAAAGAAAGAAAGAAAGAAAGA
>JAQQSW010005028.1:0-14297 GCA_028646575.1 Pseudocheirus occidentalis | reverse complement strand
AGTCTCATCGAATCTGGCTTAGGGAAAAAATGGCATAAACTCTAAAATGGGCATCATGCCACACAAAAGAGTAGGGGGTGTGGGGATGAGAGGGGGGATGATGGAGTGGAGGGCAGGGTCTGGGGGAGGGATGCTGGATGCTCACACTTCAATAAAGGGACAGGGACAGGGTAGAGAACAGAACAAGGGAGGGAGGGACATATGATCACTGTCACAATATGTCCACTATGAAGATGTCCTGTATAATCGCACCTACACAGCCTGTATTGAATTGGTTGTCCTTCCAGCGGGGGTGGGTGACAAGGGAGGAACCGAAAGAATCTAGAATTTAAAGCTCTGCAGTACCTTCAAGTAGGAATCAAGATATACAGGGGCTGGGATAGGGAGACCCTCCCTGCCCTATCAGAAAGAGAGCAGACCAGGGGAGAGGCTCCACAGTGGGATTGCTGTTTTGGGGGTGGGGTAGGGGAAAGACGGGGAGAAAATTTGTAACTCAAAAATCTCATGAAAATGAACGATGTACAAGAAAACAAATTTTAAAAATTTATTACATTAAAAAAAATAAATTTCTTTATTCTGTCCCTACCTTCTAAAATTGTACCTGCAATCCAAAAAACCAAATCTATGTCACTGGTCAGGGAGGGAAAGGCTAAAGTTTATTCCTCAACATGGTATAAACAAAAGTAACAACAAAACAAGAATGAAAACCTATAACCATCTTACTTGGCCAAGTAGCAAATATCATATTAATGGAATAGGAAGCTCTTCCCTGTCCATTAACAGGCCTATGTGACTGATGGGATGCTTGAGTGCTTATGTTTGAACATGAGTTTGTAATATCAATTTGTAAAATCACATTTCTCCCTAGCCTCAAATCTCCTCAGCCTCAGACCATTATCTGTGCCCCTTCTCCCTGCTAGTACTCTGCCTAGCAGCCATTAATGAAATATTTATCTCCCCTTAGTATAATGACCAGCTGTACTCATGAATCCTTTGCTGGATATCTTATAAATCCAATTATGCACATCCTGCATCCCTCATTAGCTTGGGACATATGTATACTCCCAACATCCATCTTGTTTAGGAGGACACTGATGGGTAGCAGACTGGGCACTTCTCAGTCAGCCCTCATTGCTAGTTGACTTAGTGACATTTCAAGCCAAAAACCACACCTCCATGCAGCTCCCCCTTGGGCTATTTCCCAGTGAATTATGGACAACATGCCTGCGCAGTAGATGTTAAAAGTGCATGTTCCTTTAAACACTGACCACTCCTTAATTCCTCCCTAATCCCACCCTTACTCACCTAGTTAGCATAATTGGCACAGGTCATACTAAAGATTATCCTATAAAAACTTTAACTCTATTCCTTTAAGATTGCAGGTTCCCTAAAACCTCCTGCCCGCTGTATAGTATAACAATAAACTTTTACCAACTTGACTCAGAATGCTTGAGCCTGTGAATTCATTCCAGATTGCCCACCAGACTGTGGTCATTGGGGTCCCTGAAACACCTATCATCCCTCTTCATGACCATATGTGCCCCTTTTTCCCTTGGAACAGGAGCCATGTTCCCAGGTCTAAAGGTACACAGGTATTTCAATCACAGCTGTGATACATGCTGAGTCCCATAGAGTCCACTGGGGGAGGAACTTGCCTAAGGAGGAGCTTGTTTAGGTGGAGGCTTGCTTGTAAGAAGGCTTTCACACCTTTTGATACTAAGCTAATTAGGCACTGAGTCATGCGGTGCCTTCTGGCTCTGAGCCTATTAATTGAAAACTATATATACTGGAAGGTTGGCATTTTACTCTGGGGATTTACTTATGAGAAGGAACTTTTGATTCCCTCAAGGGGAGTCTGGGTACCCATTTGTTGAGAACCCCCTGACTACTCAGAGGTTTGTGCTCTCCTAATCTAGTGGTGTATGTAGGTGGCTGCATTACTTTGTTCGGACAGCAGGAGCCCTGTCTGTTGAATCTCTGTGCTAATTTCTTTTTGTATTTTTCCCATGCTCAGGGTGCTGACCTTTCCTCTGACCTAGTGAATGTAATTAAATTAAGATTGTTGACCCCTTTACAAGTTGTCTGTCCTTTAGCAAAGCAGAGCAAAGAACCTGTGCTAGCAGGCCCTTTTAGGTGTGCTAGGATGCTTGCTAATATAACAACCTAAACTTCTTGATAATTATCTAGGAAAAAAAACTCATAAAATTTTTATAGAATATTCATGGCAAGCGGACAAACAAGATGGTGGAGTAGGATGAAGCTGTAGAACCTCCATCACTTCACAACTATTCCAACAATAATCTAAAGAGAAATCCAAACCAAGCAGTGATTGGAAAATCAAAGAAAAAAATGGGAGTGGTTCAACTTTCCGGTCTAAGTCAAAAAATCATATCTGCAGGTAAGAAGAAACAAGATCAGGAACTGTGTAACACAGGGGAACTGGAACTGTGCATTTAGTGCTTCAGAGCAGGGTCAGAAACTGTCAGTTTATCCATAGCAAACTGCCGGAAAATGGGGTAAATGAAAAAAAACAAAGAACTATTATGATGCCGGGTATGATCAAAACACAAACCCAGAAAAGAATTCCAAAACATTTATAAACAAAGCCTAAAAAAAAAAAAAAACACTACAGCTTGCCCACAAGATCAATCAGAATTTGTAGAAGAAACAACCTAAGAGTTTAGGGGGAAAAAGTTTTTAAATGACATAAATGAGCAAAGCAGTAGAGGAAAGAAATGGAAAAATAAATGAGAGCTATGGAGTTAAGAAAGATAATTTATAGTTTAGTACCAGCAGTACAAAACCTTATATAAATGATAGAATCATTGAAAATTAGAATGAATAAAAAAGAAGTAATGATTCCATGAGACAACAAAAAAATATTAAAACAAAAGAGAAAAAAAAAAAGGAAATGTAAGGTATCATAAAAAAAAAAAGTTGGAAAACTGGCCAAGGAAAGACAATTTAAGAATTATCAGACTCACTAAAACTGATCAAAAAAGAAGCCTGGATACCATATTTCAGGAAATCTACATGAAATCTACCCATCATCTTAGAATCAAAGGGCAAAGTGCAAACAGAAAGACTCTACTGGTCGCTTCCTGAAAGAAGCCTCAAAATAAAAATTTCCAGGAACATCACTAGCAAAATTCAGAGCTCCTAGGTTAAATAAAAAATACCACAAGCAATCAGAATAGAAAAGTTCAAGGAACCATGAGCAAGACCATATAGCAGCTATTCCTATAAAGGAGCAGAGAGCATGGAAGATGATATTCTAAAAGACAAGAGACACAGGCCCATAACTAAGAACAATTTACCCAGCAAAACTGAGCATAATCCTACAGGAGGAAAATAGATTTTAATTAAATAGAAGGATTCCAAGTATTTGTGATGCAAAGGCTGTAGCTGAGTAAAAACTTTGAAATTCAAACATGAGAGTACAAAAATGTAAATATAAGAGAGCAGTTAGGAAAAGGCATTATAAGGATGAGATATCTGCATTCTAATGAGGGAGAAGATAATACAAGTAACTCCATAAGAGTCATAATGTTGTCACAGGGGTCACAAAAAGTTAAAATAAGAGAGGGTTTGAGAGTGATTTTTGTTGTTTTGATGATCTTAAAAAGAATAAAGGCAAAGAAAAAAAGAGAGAATAGAACAAAGGATAGAATAAGATATTATTTTTAAACAAAACCAGGGAAGAAAAAGGGAGGAATGGAAGGTAATTATCTCAAATAATCATGGGCACAAATACCCAAAGATACCAACAAAGGAGTGAGGGGCTAGGTATCACATGAACCTCACTTTCATCTCAAGTGATTAAAGCAGAAGACACACAAATACACACACATAAAGAGTTTAATGGTAAACCTGACGTGAAACAGAAGGAAACAGAGAGAAGCAAAAGGAAGAAATGTAAGGGAAGGTAAAATCAAGAAAGAATGGTGGATAGGGAAAAGGGGTTTAAAAGGAAAGAAAGAAAAGGTAAGAACCTGTGACTGGTATCTGGGTAGGGGAAAAGGAGAAGCTACGGGAAGCTGAAGCTGTCTGCATTAAGCAGAGAGCACTGATGCTGAGCAGAGTCCTGTGAAGAGAGGGGACAGAGAACAAGGTGAAGAAGACTTATAAGAAAATAGAGTGAAGGGAAATGCATAAAATTAAAGCTTTTGCACAAACAAATCAAATATAGCAAAGATTAGAAGGGAGACAATTTGGAAAAATTTTTGAAGCAAGTTTTTCGGATAAAAGGCCTCATTTATTATATATATAAGGAACTGACTGAAATTTATTTCAACTTATAAGAAAAAGAATAATTTTCCAATTAATAAATGGTCAAAGGATATGAATAGTCAATTCTTGAAGGAAGAAATTCAAGCTCTCTAGTCATGGAAAAATGCTTCACAATGCTTATAATTTAAGAAATGAACATTAAATTAACTCTGAAGAGCCATCTCATACCATGTTTTCACCTATTTTCCCAGGAAAATGACAAATGTTAGAGAGGCTCCTGAAAAACAGGCACTTTGATGTAATGTTGGGAGCTATAAATTGGTAGAACCATTTCAGAAAGCAATTTGGAGTCATGTGTAAAAAGTTTTTCAATTATGCATACTTTGACCTAGCAATACCATTACTAGGCTTAAACCCCAGGAAATCAAAGACAGAGAAAAAAGTAACAAATGAACAAAAATATTTATGTCACCTCATTTTGTGGTGGCAAAAAAATTAGAACTAAGGGAATGCCCATCATCACCTGGGGGATGGCTGAAAAAACTGTATAAATATAATGGACTATTACTACACTGTAAGAAATAAAGAGATAGATTCAGAAACATCAGGGAATACTTGTATGAACTGACAGAGTGAGGTGAGGTAGAACAAGAAAACTATTTATACAATGAACATATTTTACAGGAAAATAACTTAGAAACACTTAAGAACTCTAACTGATGCACTAACTCAAGAAGACATGTAAAGAATTGCACCTTCCATCACGTGGGAGAGAGGTGAAGGACTGTAGGTTCATAATGAAACATAAATTTTCAAACACAGTCAATGTGTAAGTTAATTATGCAAAAAAAAAAGGAAAAAAAGAAAGCAGAGGGCATCGATGAAACATTAAGAAAGAGCAGGGAAGAGAGCAGAAGAAAGTTAATTAGGAGAATGGACAATTAGGGAAAAAAACGTTGGCACTATCAAGTTAAATTTAATATAAACTTAAAAAACAAGTTATACATAAGAGATGTGAATTTATGTACAATCCTTTTTTCTCTGCTTTGCATATGAAAATATTCATGTTTGCCAATCTTCATTAAGTTCATAAAAAAAAGAAAATTTTAAAAGAAAAAAGTAAGAAATACTATGATTAAATGTAATGAGTGTGGTAGCCTTCAGAGGATTTCACAGACCAATTTTCAGAGATACACATATAGGCACCATACCCCCCTCACTCCTAGGCTTTACTTTGACTGATTGTTCTGCTTCTACCCCACACACCTAATGAGAGTTGAGATAGTTATCACCATCCCTCAATACTTCCTGGCATTGGCACAAGAAACTTGGGTCAAAACTTGACTCAGCTTAAAAAAAAAATGTTGACAAACACTTCTCCAGTTTAAGAAGTAATCCTCTAACCATAAGTGTCCCTTAGTGTTCTGTCCTGGGTCCCTTTCTTTTCTCCCTCTCTACTACTTCATTTCATAATATCATTAGCTCCTATGCATTTAATTACTACTTCTTTACTGATGACTCTCAAATCTACTTATCTTGCCCCAGGCTCCCTGCTAACCTCTAATGGGGCATCTCCAACTGCCTTTCAGATATCTCCAATTGGATGTCCAGTAGAGACATCTTAAAAGAAACATGGCTAAATCAGAACTCATTATCTTTCCCCCTAGATCCTACCCTGTTCCTGCTTTCCTTATTGTTGCAGAAGGTTCACAACCTAACAGTCGTTCTTGACTTCTCACTATCTCTTACTATTCCCTACCTCCCCCATATTCAATCTCTTGCTAATGTCTATCACTTTCACCTTTGCAATATTTCTTCCATATGTGCCCCTACCCTCTAACAATGTAGCCACTCTGGTTCAGGCCCAAGTCGCCTTATGCCAGGACTTTTGCAATAACCTGTAGATAGGTCAGCCTGCTCAAGTCTCTCCCCATTCCAACCTACATTCCATTCAGCCACAAAAGTGATTTACCTAAAGCACGGATTTGATCATGTTACCTCCCTGTTCAAAAAACTCCAGGAGCTCCAGGTTGCCTCCAGTATCAAATACAGAATGCTCTGTTTGGCCTTCAAAGACCTTCATGACCTAGGCCCAACTCTGACCTTTCCAGTCTTTTTACACCTTTTCCCTAACATGTACACTCCCATCCAGTGCCACTGGCCTTCTGACTGTTGCACAAACAAGATACTCCATTTCTCAGCTCCAGGTATTTTCTCTGGCTGCTCTCCCATGACTGGAATGTCCTTCCTCCTCGACTCTGCCTACTGACTTGCCTGGCTTCCTTTAGTTCCCAACTAAAATTCTACCTTCTCCAGAAACTTCTCTTAATTCTAGTACTTTACTTCTGTTAATCATTTCCTATTTATCCTGTAAGCTATACTCTTGATTTGTATATATTTGTTTGCATGGTGGCTCCTTCATTAGATTATAAGCTCCTTGAAGGCAGGAAATGTGGCTTGCCTCATTTTGTACCCCCAAGTCTAAGCATAGTGCCTGGACCATAGCAGGTACCTAATAAAGAACTACATAAATTTGATAGCTATTAATCATCAAAAGCAAATCCTTTCTTCTTTCCACTCTGACAATCTTCCATAACTTATGATTTCAAGCTTTTCCATGCTTTTGAAAGTGGTCTCAAATTATATTCTCACACATTTTCTTCAACAACACCAACAAAAATTATCTTCATGGTTATATGTCCACTATGTTCATGGTTTTACAGAATCCTCTCTAAAAAAGCTTTTTGGTGCTCCACTGCACACCCATCGGCAACCTAAGTGGCCAAGCACTCACTGCTGCATCTGTTTGCTCTAAAAAAAGAGATCACAAAGCTAAAGCCTTTGAACATTTGTCTGGGATGTCTCATCACCACACAAACTGTGAGAGTGCTCCATTTTTCAAAGTGTTCTCTTAAAATTATCATCTACAATTTCAAAGCTCAAGTCATCAATAAGCAATATTCCCAAGTGCTCTGTTTCCTTTGGATCATGACCCTTCTCCCCCCTAAACTGCCCATCCCCAGAGTCAGGCTGACATAAATACTATCTCCAAAGAGCCTCACAACAGTCCTGGGAGGCAGGGGTTATTATGACCCCCATGTCAGAGTTGAGGAAACTGAGACCAAGACAGATGAGGTGACTTGCCCAGGGTCTCACACAACTAGTAAGTATCTGAGGAAGGATTCAAATATAAGTCTTCCTGATTACTGAGTCCCGAGCTCTAACTACCCACCATCACATTAATTTACATTAAGAAATTCTATACACATTTATCACCTAATATTAACTGTAGTGAAGAAAGAGTACTTACTCATATGTTTGGGATCTTTTCTTTCTAAAGAATCTTCTTCGAAGCTGATCCCTCTTAAGGAAGACAAAGGCAGCTAATACAAGAAGGGGAATAATTAGGAAGAAAAACACTAAAAGTCCATCCCGAAGTGAAGTGTCTTTATCTAGAGAAAACAGAATTTTTACGTCAGTGGTCATTAAATTAAACAATATGTTGACTCAACTTGGTACATTCAAAAACACAGATTACTTCATAGAATCATGAAATGTCAGAGTAAGAAGTAACTTTCTCACTGTTATTTAGCCCAGGATACTTTTATAGAGGCTGAAAGTAAGGCCTAGAAAAGTAACATATTGCCCAAGGTCACCCACTGAAATGGTAGCAGACCTTGGAAAAGAATTCAAGTGCATTTCCAGAAGAGTATCCTTCCCATAAAACAAATAGTTCCCCTATTTACTGATCAGCATTAGGAGCATTTATTAATGCAATTTTTAAAGTCCTTTGAATGAGCAGAGGGAATGGATATAAATAGTAGTAGAAAACTGCATTTACAACAATTATGAGGTTATAAAAGCATGGTTCAAAGGATTTACAGCAGGGTAGAGACCCTGGGGATCATCAAGTGCAACCCCCTAACTCTACAGATGAGGAAACTGTGGCTCAGAGAGAGAAGTGACTTGTCCAAAGTCCCAGAGTCAGGCTGTAGCACAGCCAACACCTGAAGACAAAACAGGTGCTCTCATTTCTTCAAATCCAGGCAGTGCTCTTTCCATTTTACTACAAGAGGCAGAAATTTTATTTTTAAATGTTTTTGGCTTTTCCCCTCCTTGTTAATGGTATTAAAGCTGTCTGGATTTTAGAATAGAATTCAATTTCAATGCACAATGAACCATTATTTCTCGTATATATGATTCAGGCAAATAATTTCTCAGATCTCAGGAATGGAATTTTAATTGGCATGTTTCTAGTTTCCATTTTCTAACCAAGCAAAATAAATGTCACAAAATGGTAAATATTCTGTTGTACCAATTAAAGACAGGAAGGTAGGAAATCTTGGGGGATTTTTTCTCTTTATTACTTGCCATTGTAAGTAGGTCCACTGTCCACACTTCCTCCGTACCCTGTATTCTCACAATTTGGGGGAGCCCAGCCCATGTTACAATGACAGTTCTTGTTGCTATTACACACCTTCAAGAAAACAAAAAACTATTTTTGTTTACTGTAAATAGTGTTTTGCATTACTAGCTCACAGAATCATGAGTCTCAGAGTTGGGAGGCACCTGAGACCATATAATACCTGAACAAGAATCCCTTCTATAACATATAACAAATGGTCATCCAGCCTTTTCCAGAAGACTTAACATACATCCTGAAGAGCATTGTGCCTGACACATAGTAGGGGCTTAATAAATACTTGTTGTACCACCACCCCTCCTACTTTTAGATTGCTCTGTTACATTTATTTGTTTGTATTTTTTTAGTTATATCAAGTCCAAATCAGCTCTCTGCAACTTCTGCCCCTACCCCTAGTTCTATTCTCAGGGGCCAGCAAGTCTAAACCTTTCTCCCACATGAAAGTCTTTCTGGCATTTGAAGAGAGCTACTTTAAATTGTCTCTTCCCAGGCTAAAAATCTCCAGTTCTTTAATCTGACCCCCATAAAGCAGGATTTGCCCAGACAACTGAAGTAGCCCACTAAATCATATTTTCCTTTTCAATCCACATACAGTTGCCAAAATTGTTTTCTTAACATGTCACTCCTCTGGCTATAAAAAAGAAGAAAAAAGAAAGTAAGAAAAGAAAAGGCTTTGCAGGCCATCATTATCTATAGGGTACAATACAAACTCCTGAACCTAGAATTTAAGATTCTCCAAAACCCAGATCCCACCCATTTGTCCATTCTCTATACTACTTCCTTTCATTTACTATTCTTTTCTAGCCAAACTGGAATAGCAGCTATTCCCTGATCTTAACAATCTTTATCTCCAATTTCTCTGCCTTTGCAAAAGTCAACTCTCATGCCTGACCACCTGCCGTCCTCTCCTTTTAATCTCAGCCTCTTCATCTTCACTCAAGGATCAGCTTCTACCATGAGCCTTTCCTGTCTTACATGCTTCCCCATCTACAGGTATTAAGGGTCCTGCCCTCATCACTCTTCTTCATGTTATAGCTATTTGTGTCCCTATCTTCCATCTTGATGTATAATCTCCTTGACTTGATACCTAGTAAGTGATTAATATGTATTGTATTGAACTGAATGATTTTGAAGCCCTTCGTGTTATACTTCTTTTGAACAGTGTATGTCTTGTTAATGTCTACCCCTTAAAAAATAGTGCCCAGAACTGAACACAGTACTCCAGATATGTTGTCACTGAGGCAGAATACAAGACTATCACCTCTCTATCCCTGACAACTGTGCTTCTCTACAAACAGTCTAAAGTCATGTTAGCTCTTTTGGCTGCCAGCTCACCCAGATTAAGTTTTCAGTACAATTCAATTCAACAAATATTTATTAAGTACTTCCTGTATGTAAGGCACAGTACTAAGAAAGGGGATACAAAGACCACAACAAATCAATCCCTGCCACAAGTATTTAACATACTGGGGTAAAAAAACAACACATGTACACAGATAATTAAATGCAAAATCTATGCAGAGCAATGTGTGTAGCCCTAGTGTAGGAAGTGGTACTTGAGCTATACTTTGAAGGTAACCAGGGGAAGAAAGTGAATACTGTGAAATCAGTCTAAAAAAACCCAGGCCAGAGACAGGGTATAAAAAGTTTTAAATGTGAAAAAAAAGTTTGTATTTTATCCAAGAGGTAAAATGGAGCCACCAAAGCTTCTTAAACAGGAGAATAATGTGATCATGCCTATGTTTTAGGAACAACAATTTAGCAGCTGGGTAGGCCATGGATTGGAAAGAAGATAGACCAGAGGCCAGAAGAATGAGAAGACTATTACAGCGGTCCAGCTGAGCAGTCATGAGGACCTAAATCAAAATGAGGGCTGCGTGACTGAAGGGGAGGACAGAGACATAATTTATAGGACATGGTGAATGAATGGATATGTGGAGTAAGGAAGGAAGGGTACAGAATGATGCTAAGGTTGCAAACCTGAATAACTGGAAGGATGCAGATGACTCCAAATAAAGGAAAACTAAGAGGAAGTGTGGGGTTAGGAGGAAATATGAATTCTGTTTTGGACATGCTGACCTAGAGAAGACGGGCCACTTCTTCTAAAACTGGAGCAGAAGAAATAATGCAAACTGATATTGCTAAGATCCACAAGACTGTAAATTCCTTGAGTGCAAGAAATGTCTTTGGCCTCTTTTTGCATCTGTATTGTTTAGCACAGTGCCTAGTACATGGCAGGTGCTTAAACAAATGTTTACTGAGTAGACAGGATTAGACTGGCAGAAGAGGGGAAAAAAGGGAACTCCAACAAATCTCCTCTATTTCCACAGTAAAATATTAGAGATCCTGTGCTAAGAAGGGGGAGAAAAGCAGTAGTGCACATGATTTACAGAGAGAAGACAGCATGGACGCTAAAGTGCCAGATCTTTTTCAGATAAATGCCTGTGCGGCCAAACATCAAGTATGTGCTAAGCTGATTTTTTTTAACCCAAGGGTAATACATTCATTTATCCCCTTTAAATTTCACCTTAAGATCAGAGAAGAATAGATTAAAGTTAGGAAATACCTTAGAGATCATATAGTTCAGTGGTTCTCAATCTTCCTAATGCTGCAACCCTTTAATACAGTTCCTCATGTTGTGGTGACCCCCCCCCCAACCATAAAATTATTTTCATTGCTACTTCATAACTGTAATTTTGCTACTGTTATGAATTGTAATGTAAATATCTGATACACAGGATGTATTTTCATTGTTACAAATTGAACATGACCCACAGGTTGAGAACCACTGATATAGTTCAATGGAGGCTCAGGGAGATTTAACTGATTCATTTTCCCCAGTAGTTAGTGGCAGAGTTGGGACCTGAATTCCAAATCTAGCACTCTTTGCACTGTACCAATACATATCTTAAGATTCCTAAGAATCAAGAAAATCAATTTCTTTGTGTAAACCTCTTTGCTATATAAACCTTTAAAATGCTATTATTGATGTTACTAATAACACTGTTATTCCATTACCCAAGAGGACTGAGGAGAATCAAGAAGATCTGAGTGCAAATGTTTCCTCTAGTGCAGCAGTTCCCAATCTCTTTGGGGGTCAAATGGGGTCACCTAAGACGACTGGAAAACATATTTCCAATGGTCTTAGGAACTGAGACACCCCTCCTCTATCCGTCTCCAGGTGCATCCACCCACATGTGAAACACCCACATACAAGTATTAAAGGATCGTGGCATTTAGGAAGGTTGAGAACCACTGCTTTAATGTATACATATTGACTGTGTGACCCTAGGTAAGACATTGTAATGTTAATGGAATAGGAAGATCTGCCCTGTCCATTAATAGTAATTATAATAATACAAATAATAATAATTAACATGACCACGCGTCCCCTTTTCCCTTGGAATAGAATCCATGTTCCCAGGTCTAAAGGTACACAGGTATTTCAATCACAGCTGTAATACATTCTGAATCATATAGAATCCATTGGGGAAGGAACTTGTCTAAGGAGGAGCTTGCTTAAGGGAGGCTTGCTTGTAAGAAGACTTTCACACCTTTTGATACTAAGCTAATTAGGCACTGAGTCAGGAGGGTTGTGATGCCTTCTGGCTCTGAGCCTATGAGGTGAAAACTATATAGACTGCAAGGCTAGTATTTTACTTTGGGGGTTTGCTCATAAGAAGGGCCTTTTGATTCCCTGAAGAAGACCCTGGGGAGCCATTTGTTAAAAGCCCACCTACTACTCAGATGTTGGTGCTCTCCCAATCTGGTAGTACATGTAGGTAGCTGTATTATTCTGTTTAGACAGGTGGAGCCCTGTCTTTTGGATTCTTTCTTGGATACTCACTTCTTTCTACTTATCTGTAATTAAAGAAAGATTATTGACCCCTTTGAAGTTGTCTTTCCTTTCGAAAAGCAGATCAAAGAACCTGTGCTAGCAGCCCATCCTGTGTGCTGGGGGGCTTGCTACTACAAACACTTTTAACATTTCAGTGGCCCAGGCAACTTTAGTAAGACTAAGTTGCAAAACAAATAATGATCTGTGTTAGCTCAGGAAGTTCCCTACACCAGAGTTCTCTGGGAATTCCTTACACCAGAAATTCTAGAAATTTGACTGAAATATAACTGGAAATGTTTAACAAAATAAAGAAAAATATAATAAAACAAAGATATTATTTTGTGGTTTTCTAAGTCAATATGCAGCCTACAGAGATGTACTTCTATTTGAATTTGACATCACTCACCTACACCAATGAAAATCACAGACAGAGGTCTGACCTCTCCCCATGTTCATAATATTCAATAAATCCACTTTTAGCCATTGTGACATTGTGGATAAAGATACTCTACAATGAGATTATGAAAATGTACTTTTTTTGTTGAGGCAGGGAATGACCCTTTTTAATGACCCTTTCTTTTCTGGGACTCTGGTCCTGAGGTCCTGCTTCCCTGACCTGTCAGTGCCTAATTGGGTCCACTAAGGTAAGCCAGGTCCAACAAGGCTTTACTGATTTTCTTGATAGCCACCTTGCAATTCTAGCAACCTTAGTACTATCTCCCCTCCTCCCCATCCCTGTACAAATACACATAAATATCTAGTTTTCCAGTTCTATAACTATAATCAAATTAATACTATCATTGCTGCTTATAAGGATGTATCCATCTTTACAAAACAAAATATCATTCCCTGATTACCTCTAGGTGTGTTTCTTCCATTACTGGAATATAAGTTCCTTGAAGTCAGCTTAGCACAGTGTTTGGCACATAATAAGCACTAAAAATTTCCTAATATACATTCCTTTATAATGTATTAATAAATTTTTCTAAAGTTTATATCACTTTGTATTGACCTGTCAGGTCTGTCACTAAAGGTAACTTGGACTTTACCTGGCCTTCATTTTCTTCTCTATGCTCCCACAAGGTGAGTGGGGCTCAATGCAGGAAAATAGAAGCAGAGGAGGCAAAGAAATCAAAGAAACAGGAAAAGGTGCCAGATGTATAAAAATATTTAGAGTACCTCTTTTTGTAGTGGCAAAGAACTGGAAACTAAGAGCATGTCCATCAATTGGGTAGTGGTTGAGCAAGTTATAGTATGAATATAACGGAATATGACTATGCCCTAAGAAAAGATGAAAGGGATGGATTCCCTGAAACCTGTATTATTTTAATAAAATTTAAATTTTTAAATGAAATTTAAACTAACTGATGCATAGTAAAGGGAGATGCAGGAAAACAATACATACAAGCACAACACTGTAAAAAGAAACACCACCAAAAGACTTAACTCTGATCAACCCAATGATTAACCATATTCAAGAGGAACAATGATTAAGTATGCTATCCACCTCCTGAGAGGGAGGTAATGGACTTGGGGTACAGAATGAGACATATTTTTGGACATGGCCAATGGGGGAATCTGTTTAGCGTGACTAGGCATATTTTTTAACTTTTTTTCCCCCTTTTATTGGGGACAGGAAAGTGAGAATGGGAGAGAAACTGCTTTTTGTTCATTGAAAAAAATTTTTTCGGGGGTGGAGCCAAGATGGCGGCGTAGAAACAGCAAAGCGCCATAGCTCCCACACAAACACGCTAAAAAACTCATAAAATAGGACTCTAAACAGATTTTCAAGCTCCAAAACTCTCC
>JAQQSW010005027.1:0-14297 GCA_028646575.1 Pseudocheirus occidentalis | reverse complement strand
CAGTGTTATGGTTTCTGAATAAAGACCTTGGTTCTGCCTTCCATGTGGAGAGTTTGCTACATTTTGTGATCCAAAACTATACCAGCATATTGATAACCATCATTGGTGTTGTGAATATCTCATTATTGATACAGGTGGGGAGCCACATCTACAGGAGAGCAGATCTCCTGCACTGGAGGCACAGTTACCACATCTATCAGGCCAGAAGAAAAAAAGGTTAAGAGAAAGGTCAGTGGATTTTGCTAACTCGGGAGGAGAAGAGCGGGTCCGGCCAAACTGCTCCCGGGGCAAGGAAGCAGCAGGAGGCGGCTGTAGCAGCAGGAATGGCTGAGAGCTGCAGCGGCCCCCACTGGGCTGCTTCAGAGGCCTCGGTCTGCAGATAGCAGGGGGGCTGACGCGATCCATCACGGCCAAGGGCTCTTGCGTTGAGTGTCCTGGATCTGGATCGTAGTCTTGAGTGGTGGTCTTTTTAAAATTAAAAAAAATAATAATAAAATATAGGTTGTACACTTGTAGTTGTGCAGAACATTTCCATAGTAGTTATATTGTAAAAGACTAACTATATTTCCCTCCATCCTATCCCACACCCACACCCACACCCACTTAATTACTATTTTCTCCTTTGACTCTGTCCCTTTTAAAAAAGTTTGCTTCTAACTACCCTTTCCCCCAATCTGCCCTCCCTTCTGTTATCCTTCCTCTCATCCCCTTCCTCCCTACTTTCCTGTAGGGTAAGATACCCCATTGAGTGTTATGTTATTCCCTCCTTAACCCAAATTCAATGAGAGTAAGGTTGACCCATTTCCTTTCACCTTCCTGCTCTTCCCCTCCATTGTAACAGTTTCTTCTTGCCTCTTTTATATGAGATAATTTACCCTATTCTATCTCTCCCTTTCTCCTTCTCCCAATATATTCTTCTCTCACCTCTTAATTTTATTTTTCCAGATGCCATCCCTTCCTATTCAACTGATCCTTTGCCCTCTGTCTATGTATATATGTACATACATATACACCCACTCACATATGTATTTATATATACATAGATGCTCCTATACATACATATACATGTATGTATGCATATGCATACATACATGTATCATCCCTTAAACTATCCTCGTACTGAGAAAAGTGTCATGAGTTACAATTATCATTTTTCTATGTAGGAATATAAATAGTTCAACTTTAATAAACTCCTTATGATTTCTTTTTCCTGTTTACCTTCTTGTGCTTCTCTTGCTTCTTGTATTTGAAAGTCAGATTTTCTGTTCACCTCTGTTTTTTTCATCAACAGTACTTTAAAGTCCTCTATTTGATTGAATGACCATATTTTACCCTGAAGCGTTATACTCAGTTTTGCACGGGCAGGTGATTCTTGGTTTTAGTGCTAGCCCCTTTGACCTCTGGGATATCATATTCATAGCCCTTTACTTCCTTAATGTAGAAGCTGCTAAATATTGTGTTACACCGTTCGTGTTTCCAAATGCTCAAATTGTTTCTTCCTGACTGCTTGCAGTATTTTCTCCTTGACCTGGAAACTCTGGAATTTGACTATAATATTCCTAGGAGTTTACTTTTGGGATCTTTTTCAAGAGGCATTTGGTGAATTCTTTCCATTTCTGTTTTGATCATTGTAACTTATGAAACTTTTCTCAGTATGAGGATAGGTGAAGGGAATATAAATGTATATATTTATATACATACACACATATATACACACGTATATGTATATATGTATACATACACATATGTCTATATAGGAGGGTTTATATGCATATGAATATGTATGTGTACAGGTATACATAGAGGGTACAGGATTAGTTGAATAGGAAGGGCCTGCTTCCACAGTGGGGAAATTTGTGTCCCAAATTTCTACAGTTTTTACAATTGTTGTTAGAGCTGTTGTCAGAGCTATAAAGAGGGTGCCCTCTCTACAGCCACCACAAGCTCTGGCACGCTAGGGTTCCTCACCCCAGGACCACCACCCAAGACTGAGATTCAGATCCAAGCAGGTTAAAGCAAGAGTGATTACCTTCTGAATGGTTGTTTGGTCCCCCTATGATCTGTAGGCCAGGACCTCCAGAGGCAGCCATACAGCAACAGCTGCAGCTGATCCACCATTGCCACTTCTGTCACCCCGGGGGCAGGGACTGGATTACGCTCTTCTCTCACCTAGTTCCAACAGAGTTCCCTACTGACCTTTTGCTTTCTCTTTGGAGTTTATGAGTTGAGAAATCTGGAAACAACCACAGCTGCTGGTGATTCACTCTCCTGAAGTCTGCTCTAGCCAGTCTGGGCTGTTGGTTGGGACCAATGTGGTTCATGTGGGACAGTGCTCAGCTCCTACCCAATGCAATAGACCCTTTTTGTTGGCCTGCCAGGCTGCCTTCAGTGGGAGATTTGTTTCTCTCACTTTGTGGGCTCTATAGCTCTAAAATTTGTTTAGAGTCATATTTTACAGGTATTGGGGGAGGCTGGTGCAGGAGCTCATACAAATTCCTGCTTTTACTCCACCATCTTGGCTCCACCTGGCTAGAGTTTTAAGGGAAAATATAATGAGTTCCACTTTGAACATGTTATATTTAAGGTGTCTACTGAACATCCTATTTGAGGTATATGAAAGGCAATTGGAGGTGTGAGACTAACAGTGAGGAGAAAATTTGGGCAGGATAGGTAGATTAAAGAATTATCAACATAGATCTGGCAATTAAATCCATAGGAGCTGATGAGATCACCAAATGAAGGGAAGGAGAAGAGAAAAAGGTCCAGGACCAACCCTGAAGGGTATCTTCTGTTAGGAGGTGTGAAATTCAAACATGATTCAACAAAAAAGACTGAGAAGGAATGGTCATATAGACTGAAGGAGAACCAGGAGAGCGTGGTATCACAAAAGCCTAGAGAAGATTGTATCAGAGAGGAAAGGGTGATCAACAGTGTCAAAAATTGCAGAGAGGACAATGAGAGTGATGATTGAGGGGAAAAAAACAAGAACATTGGATTTAGCAACTAAGACATTGTTACTGACTTTAGAAAGAACAGTTTTGGTAGAATGATAAGGTCAGAAGTTGGATTGTAAGGCATTAATACCTAAACAGAATCATGCTCAGTCTGGCTCAGGTAAGTATCGTATTCAATATTGCAATAAAATATTCATGTTCATTCAGTATTGGAACAAAAGGAGACATGGTTATCTTCCAAAAGTTAACATAAGGAGATTTTTATAGCCACAGAAAGAGAAGGATATTTAACTGGAGCTATACTCAAGATACTCCAATCTAAATCAACAGGGTGAAGTTCCTTTGTCTGAATTAATCCTCATTTTCTAAAAGCAAAACAGCAGATGGGGCTACTTGGGCTTTGATGAAATATAAATTGACCCATTGAATGGTTTATCTTATTCCAAATGGTTTCTCCTTGTATCCATGATATAAATTAATTTATCAATCAGAAAAAATAGAAAACATCCTCCAATAAAAATTAAGTGTATGGATTATTCAGGGAGCACTAGCACCTCTGATGTAAGGGGTTGCCAACCCTTTTCCAGGCTGCTCATACACCTTTGGTGCCCACCTGTCATCCAGTTCTCACATGTGCTAAGGAGCTATTGAATATAAAGTGGCCACATACCAGTAAAACCATCTCAGCAGAAGGGATAAACTAGGTTGAGGTTTTACCTCCAGCATATGAAGACTTCCCCTGCACAATGGGCATATTGTCCATGAATGCAGCTGAAGTAGGCATTTTGGAATGCTTAGAGCTTGGTTAGACACTGAAGACACCAAAGTCATTAACTGTATCATGAGCCATCACCAGTGTAGAAATATAATGAATAATGAGTTTACTTGATTAATTTGAACTCTCTTATTAGCAAGGAGAGGCTGAATCAAACCTGGGAATCAAAATCAGCCAATCAGGAGGCAGAATGAGTGTTGCTTGAGTTTGACATGCCAATGATCCTTTATGGTGTTCACTGGGTGAACCCAGAACACCTCTGCTGGGCCAGCAAACACAGGGTTTGCTCAAACTGATTCATACTGGCCCCAAATGGACAGAATTTTCACAAATGTTCTTGTTCTGGGCATTTTGAATTCCTACTATTCTCCTGCCTCATTTTGTTGTAAAACTATATAAACCACTTCCTAAACCCCCAATCTTTAGAGCAGCAGACTACGTTCTACTTTTCTCTATGTGCACATGTGCTGTACTTGCCTAGTAAATGCTTCTGGCTCTGCACTTGAACTGTACCTTCATTCCCTTTGTTCAGGAGGGAACTGTACTTCAAATCATTAAATCCCAGTTAATCAATTATCATCAGAAGTGGATTGTGGATTTGGGATCATTACCCACTATCACTACTGCAACTGAGTTTGGCCAGCAGGAACCCTTTGTGTTCCACACACATCTGCTGATGATTGTGTGGTGAATACTCTGTCCCAGCTCCCATCCTGGGCTCTCATCTTTTTCTGTTGTGTGAGGATTGGTAAAGTCCTCAGAAGACTAGGAGAAATGTACAAGTAAGAGCTCCTATTCCTGGCTACAAGCTATCTGTTGTATTCTGGTTTGTAAGCTTTTGGTTGTAGTTCTACATCCTTAAAAGTTGCCTATCTCACAATATAGGTAATAATAACTCTGAGAAGGTAGTTAATAATTGTCCTCCTGTCTAGACAGTAGCCCACTGAATGTTTTTACAAACCATTTTTGATACTTGTAAGTCTACATCATAGGCCCCAAACCCTCAGGTATGTAACTAATTGGCAGAAACTGACACAAGATGACACACATCACTGCTGGCCCACTTGGAGTTCTTTTGATTGGGATAAAATAAATTATCTTAACAAAAGTCTTGGTGAAGATAGCAAAAAAGATTTTAAAAACCTGAATGGGATTACTAAAGTAAATGACTACTTGAAACCATCAAGGGAGGAACCTTCTGTAACTTGGATTCTTGTAAGAAAAACTTAGAATTATCCTGTCTATGTGTCTATCTTATCATTTTGTCTGTGTTTGTGTCTTTGTAAAAAGTAGGAAAATCTTATTTTGCATCATGTTTGTGTTTCTTGATTCTCTTACCTTGAAAGATTTAAAATGCAGCTTAAGAGTTTAAAACACTGGGAAAGATTAATAAACTTTCATACTTTATGCAGTTATCCTGTTTTAGGCTTTCCAAAGGAGATTAGGTTATTAAAAAAAATTAACTGCTAAGAACATCTTGGTAGATTTTGAAAGTTTTGAGATTAGCCATTAAGAAGCTTGAAAATGTATCATTTTTAAGATTACAGGGAAGAACTCCTGGGATTTTGAGTAATTCTTGGAATTATCTCCCTTCTGAAACATCTTAGTGAATTTTGGGGTACCACTCTGTAGAATTTGTTTAAATAAAAGAATTAGATTGTATAAAAATTAAAAGACCGCTGAAGATGAATAGTCTTATTGTTCTAGGGCAGTGAATGAAAGAAGCTAGTTTGAAAGTAATCCCAGAGTGAAGAGGAAAAAAAGTAGATATATTGTTTACTCCTTATAGCCAAAATGATTAGACAAATCATGGGAAAATAATTAAACAAATTGGAAAAATGTCATGAAGAAGTTTTCTAATGAAATGGAATAATACATTTTGAGAATAACAACAGGATTAGACTGTTGTTTCTAAGAATTATATACATAAACATATATATATATAATTGGTTTCCAAATTTATAATTGAAATTTAGGCTTTAAGTCTGTTTTAGTAATAAGTTGGATTAAGGGTTTTGCATATAAATTGTTTTTATAATGGTAAAGAAAGTGAAATTAGCTTCCCTTTTTAAGGTATCTTTCTGAGAGTTTTAAAGGGCAGAAGAGTTCATTTTGCAGTTGGACCCTCATAAATTTTTAAAGATTCTTGTATCAGGTACAGGATTTAGGTAAGGATGGAAACAGCCAATTGTATCTAAACTGAAATTCTCTGAAGTTTCAAATTTGGAGTATTCAATTTAAATGATTGTACTAAAAATCAGAATATTTAAGAACCTCTAAATTCAAAACTAAAGAAACAGAGCCCCTTCAGAACCACTTTGAGGATAAAGCATATTGTCCAATAAAAGATGTCAAAGGACCAGAGACATTTTGGACTCAAAATGTGCTGTTTAAATGAACATTGAGAATGGTTTACTAGTACACAAGAAGATTTTATGTTAATTAATATCAGTGGTAATTACTGTATCATCTTTTATTTTATACTGTTTATGTTAAAGTTTTCTTGATTACCTTGGTGACATGTAAATCTACCTTTTTAAAACTAGCACATTTTGAGCTAAGTAGTTTGATCTGTACCTGACTTAATGTAATTGTGCAATAATGGGGATTTGAAGAAGACCTTATTGCACTGTTTGAAATTAACCCTGTTTGCTGAAAAACTAAACCATTTCTGTGTGCTGTTTAGAGATCCTTAACCAAGGACCTATGTTATGCTTACCAAAAAACTCAGATCCAAGAATTGAAGCAAGGAGTTTTCTCACAATTGTCCATCATTGCTAAAGAGAGGGGCCATCAACTGCACCTTATAGCCACCCCTCCTTAACCATGAAAAAAGAAAAGACTGTTTAAACTGAGTATCTCCTGTAACTCCCCCCAGTTCAGAGATCTTCTTCCTCTGATCCTATTAACCGCCCCCCCCCACCCCATCTCAGATCAGCTTCCCAAATAAATGCTTTAGGAAAAATATGCTGGAAAAATGTAGGGAAACTTGATTTATGTTTTAGTCACAGAAACTTATTAGCTGTGTAGTTTTAAGCAAGTTATCTTATCTCTGTTTGCCCCAGTTTCATAATCTATAAAGAGAAAAATAATAATGATATCCACCTCCCAATGTTGTTGTGAGGACCAGAATAATATTGATTTTAAAGTGTTTTACACAGTGACTATTATATGCTAAGCACTACATAATTATTATTTTTAAAATGGAATATAATGGAGTACCATGCCTGATAACTCTCAGGTGGGTTTAAAATATCAAAGGGAAGAAGATGAATGATTTTTATGTGAGATAATTTGGAAATGCAATTAACTGAATTGATGTCATCTGAAGTTTAGTTTCATATTTTACATACATGAAATTGTTTATGTTATTATTGTACTTCTAAATTCTCTTACATTGTAAAGTTTGAGGGACCATTATAACAGAAATGCTGTTAGACAAAACAACTTTTTAATCTGGATGCTGTTATACATTGAGCTTTTAAAAAGATGTGGAAAAAATAGATATTGGAAAAAGGTATATAGGGAAATCTGTAAGTCAGCTATCAGCTATTTTCTGTATGTCTGAAGCCTCAAAATATGGTTTATTTTAATTTGTTAGTAAAGAATAAGTGAAATGCTAACTGGTAGGTAAAGATCAGAAAAGATATTCAAACCCTATATTGTGGTTAGTGAAATTTCGCTACGTGAGGTAAAAATCTTAGGGACTGTAATTTACTATTGTTTTGAGTTGTAATTACAGGGACAGTTGTCTGAATTGTCATGAAGTAGCAAATGTAATTTGATGAAGGCTGGGAATTGCTAAAGGTGGATGTCTATGCCTGGGAAAAGTTTTGGGAGCAAGTTTGGCATGACCTAAGGTACAATCCTTTGACTTTATTTCCCCATTGAATATTTCCTTTTTGAAAAGGAAATTTCCCTACCTGGTAAATCTTGAGCCTTGCTTTTGGCACTCTGTGACTACGTAATTGACTGTCAGATATGACTCATGTCAGGACTCAAATAGAGATGAGGGAGTTTTCCCCCTTGTTATAGCCCATCACCTGTAATGTTAATGTGATATTCACAGCACCCTCAGTCACTATAAATATTACCTGCATGGTGAAATATAACAGACTCTTCATTTGGAAGACAGAAGCAAAACATTTACTCAGGCACTAGAAAACCAAATCCCAACACCAGGAAAATGAATCCATCAGAACAACATGGAAGTTAATGCAACACAATGTAGCAGAGAGCCACACTGTCCTTTAGCCTTCCCACAAACCAACACAAGCCTAGCTGGCAAATATCAACTTTGATTTACAAGCCTATCTGTCTCCCTCAAAAGTGTGCTCTCCTCCCACCATCTAGCTGGCTCTGACTCCCAGCTTCCTGTGGGCTCTGCTCCACCATTCCACAAATTCCTCCCACCACAGGCTCCGTATGATTACATTCAGCTTGTTAGGGGGCAAGGTATATTTTCAAAGCAAGGAAGATCTTCAGATTCCCTTAGGCTTATTAAGGGGTGGGAAAGACCTTAAAATGACCATTACCATTACATTCAGGGCTAAGATCTCTTATGTCCCTTACGCAGCAAAAATACATCAACAATATATTTCGTTACATAGATTAATGAGAGTTTAGGGGTAACTGGTGTCAACAGAACTTTGCAACAGTGTAACAGGGATAACAGAAAATAAGCACATAAACAGTATCTTAGGCTTGGGCGCAAGCACCCAATCTTTGTAGCCTTGAATGAATTGGGCTTAAAGTCTTGGGATAAAGGGTTAAGACCTCTTCTCCATAGCTACTTTCAGCTGAAATTGGACATAGAGCAGTCCCTGCCCCAAGAGGTCCCATTTGAGAGGTCAGTTCTTTACCTGGCATCTGGAGCTTGGTCAGTGCCAGGTACAGGAGGTCCCATTCAAAAGGTTAGTTCTTAATATGGTATTTGGAAATTGGTCAATGCCACATCCAGGGGTGGCACATCACAGTCATGGACAGGGTGTGACATCCACCTTGAGCAATCAGCCATCTGCAAGTGGAGGGTACTAAGCCTGCAAGAAACAAATGTCACAAAGAGCTTTAACAGACAAAAAAGCCAAAAAGAGACAAAGATAGGATCAGCCATGCTTCTGGAGTCCATGAAACCACGTCATAGCCTCATTCACAGTAGAATACATGAGTTAAGGGTACAATTTGGCAATCATCTTCTCCTGAATAAACAACAGCCATGGTATTGTCTTTCCCATGTGCTATAATCTCCACAGCCTTTGGAATATCATCTGGCTTCTGCTTTATCCATACTTTAGCTCCCAATTTTATTCTGTTAGTAGAACCAAACTCTTCAGTTCCCCTGATAGTTATTTCAGAAGGAGGGTCAGTTTTCACACGTAGTATTGTTTTACAAGGAATAATAATCACTTGAACTATTCTAACATTTTTACAAAACTGTATGGGTTCTTCACCTAAATTTTGCAATGTCACAATGATTTCTCCTTGATAATTAGAATCTATTACTCTAGCCAATACATGTATACCTAAACCTGATTTCGGTAATATCTGCCCAAAATTATTTTTAAGGATTCTCATATATTTTCCAGTAAAGATGTTTCTTATTTCTTTTTCAGGTAATCCATATCCATCATTCCATTTTACCAAGGACTATATCAATTTTTGCTTTTGTTCAGGGGATCTATCATTTCCCTCAGTATCAATATTTTCTATAGATTCATGCAGAGCAGAAACTCTTCTTTTACCTTTTCTACCACTATCTTGAATATACCTTTTCCATTTGATTATGCTGGCCTCTTATGCATGTCCAATTCTGTGAGAAGCTGGGGTGCTTATTACCCAGGCCATAATTGGGATTCTAGGCATTAATATCACTTCATGGTCCAAAGTCAGTTGTTCACTCTCTTCCAAAGTCCAATATACAGCTTGCAACTGCTTTCCAAATGGTATATATTGAACTCTAGATGAAGGTAGTTTCCTAGACCAAAATCCTAAGGGTATGTTTTGGCTGCCAAAAACTCCAGTTTGCATAATCGTCCTGTACAATCACCTGTAATTCCACTGGACCATTTCACATAGGCCATAAATCTATGGCCAGTTGTATAAGGCAGCCTTGAAAAGCTTTACTCTGCTCAAGTCTCCAATCAAATTCATATTTCTTCCCAGTAACTGTATATAAGGATTTCAAAATCTGGCCCAGATGCGGTATGTAATATTGCCAATATCTAAATAATCCTGTAAACTTTTGGGCCTCTTTATCATTGGTAAACATAAGAAAATCCTAAATCTTTTGTCAGGCTTGTGGAAGGATCTTTTGCTTTCCTTTATTCCATTGTGTACCCCAAACTTTTACATTTTGAGCTGGCACTTTGCTTGAACCTTAGCGGGGTTAATTCCCCACCCTTTGCTTTTCATTCAAAAGCATGACACTCTTCTCCACTCCTTTTACATTTTTACCCTGTATCATAATATCATCAATATAGCGGGTAAGCTACACACCAGGAAGCTTTAATTCATCCAAATGTTCAGCCACTTTCCTATGACAAATAGTGTGTCTATGCAGATATCCTTGTGGCAGGACTATAAAAGTACATTGTCTGCCCTGCCAAGTGAAAGCAAACTGGTCCCATTGTTTTTACCACCTATTTACCATCTATTGGGATGGTAAAGAAAGCACTAGCTAAATCAGTAACTGTGTACCAAGTCCCATCATATTTCTGGATGCTTTTTGTTAAGGTGGCAGTATCTGGAACAGCAGCATACAAGGGGAGAGTCCTTATTCAATTGTTTATAATACACTGTCATTCTCCACATCCCATCTGATTGTCATACTGGTCAGACAGGATTATTCCATCAAGTGGTTGTAAGGACTAACCCTCTTGCTTCAACACATTCCTTTATATTATTGGTAATTTCATCTTGCCCACCTGGCACACAATATTGCTTTAAAGTAATCATTTCAGAAGGTTCAGGTAAGATGATTGGGTTCATTTTTATTTTTCTACTAAAACTGTATTAATTCCTCTCTTCCTTACTGCAAACTGATATCTTCCTTCAGATAAATTCAAAATCATACCTCGCAATATATCTATTCCAATGATATATTCAGGAATGAGTAAAATAACCACAGTATATTCTTTCTTTAGTAATTGTCCAATTGTCATCATTAGTTTAACTTGTCTGGCTGATATTTCAACCCCTCCCAGTCCAGCGATGATAATCCATGCTTGAATTTATCAGGATTCCCAAAAATAAGGGAGACATCCACCCCCAGTATCATAGTATCATCAGGGATGAGTTGCAGTATTTGGTCCATTTTTTTAATATATAGTCAGATTGATATTCGGTTTGTAATCCCATCTGTATATTTCTTTAATCTGAGTTGGGGCTTGGCCAGTTTCTTATTGCCCCTGAAGGTGTGACGAACTTGGATACAATGGTTCAGGAGCATCTGCAGGGGCAGCATTCACTCGCCTATTCTGTCTGACATTAAGCCCCTTATCTCAGTACCTTTTATCTAGTTCATTAGTTGGAATACCATCAGTTTTTCCAAAATCTACCCCTGTTCCCAATAGAGCAATGAACACTTCTTTTCTTGTCAATCTGACTTTGAATCTGCTGGTCATTTACTCTTCTCTCTCGAGGAAATTTATATTTTCCCCATTCTCATAAGTCACATAGCTGTGAAGTCTTATCCAATACTTCTGAAAGAGGGTGCCCTATTTCACCAATCAGTGGAGTCAGAAGTAGGTGCTTATAAGCAGGAGGAGCCATCTTTACTATGATATTTCTCTGAGGAATTGCTAAGGTGATATCATGATAAGTAACTGCATCTCTTACCATGATAGTGGTTTTCATTACTTCTTTCAACTTTCTCATGCAGTCTTTAATCAAGTATCAGATTCTCTCTCCACTAGGCCCCATAGAATCAGTAGGATACATTTTATTGTATCCGTCAGCAGCTAAAACTAACTGATTGGTTGTATTGTTACCTCCTGCCACATTAAAATCTCTAAAAGTTTGCTGGACAAAAAGATTCCGACAAATACTTATGAATTTCAAGTAGCTCACATTATTTACCAATACTCCTCTGGCTCCTTTGTCAATGATTCTCACCATCCAAGGCACACCCCTATCCGTTGGGTAAATCTGCTTAATATATCAATAACCTCTTGTTGAGTGAAGTCCTCAATTATCTCCCTAAACACTGTTTGACCTCCCTGATTCTCCTGCTTTCTTCTCAGTATGGTGCAAGCTTCTGCCCCAGTAAAAACTTGATTATGAAACATTATATCACCGTTCTGTACACATGCACTCTCCTGGGAGTTGTTGTCATAGCAAGTAGTCTCAGCCACTACCAAAACCCTATGAACTTTCCTTCTGTTACTTTTCTGTTTCTTTTTCTGAGCCAGATTCACAACAGCCCTCTCTTCTACCACCCAAGATTGTCCAGTTTGCTCTTCTAAAGAAACAAGGTGCAAAGTACTTGTTTGCTTGCCATTACCATGATCAAAGCAGGGAAGGTCTTCAAATTCCCTTAGGCTTATTAAGGGGCGGGGAAGATCTTCAGATTACCATTACCATTACATCCCTGCAGCTTCATGCTAAATTCCTTGGATACATTGTTTCTCCCAACAGATTGTATCTCAGTTTTTGAAGGCCAGTCCCTCCAGGTGCATACAAAGGAGGGTGTGTGTGTGTGTGTGTGTGTGTGTGTGTGTGTGTGTGTTAAGAAACAAGGCATGTGAAACCCGTAGTGGGAGGGACTTGTGGAAGATAGGAACAGAAAGGATGTAAGAGGTGGGCTGAACAGGGAGGAGCTAATGACCAGATGAAAAGCTGTGCACAAGCTGGGAGAGAGCCAAACTGAGAAGGGAACACTTGTACTGGCAGAGTTGAGAAGGAGAAAACTTGTGGTATTCCCACACTCTGTTTGTTCTGTCTGTGTTGATTTGTGATTGTAATACAAATATAGAAGCCCTGGGACCTTACTGGAAGCCCTGTCTGTTTACAGAGTTTCAGAGGTTCTGGTTTGTGTTGAGTTATCAGACTTTGTTTGTGGGTCTGTGTTGATTTCACAGGCAGGAAGTAAATTGATGATGGCAATGTGCATGAATATTGTATTGGCTCTGTTAAGCTTTGTCTTCCCAGAAACAGAAGCTGTGAAGAACTTGAGGTTGACTGAACACTGTGAGCTTCAGTATGGAATGGGAACTGAACAAGGAACTGAGAGCTGCCTACCTTTGAATCCAGGTGACAGTTGGGTAAATTCAGGCAAAAACTGGGACCATAGAAGAGGAACCATGGAATCTGAGAGCCAGCCTTGAATCAAGATGAAAAGACCTCTCTCCTTGAGTACTTAGTGATGACTGAGAAGATCATGATTTGCTGTAGCCTAGGGGGTAGAGAAATTTGACCTTTGTAAGCTCTGTAACTAAGAAGGATTGCTCCTTAAGGATGATTGAATTAAAGACTCACTGAATGATATCTTTTGATTAAAACTGTGTGGTCACTTTAGTGATAAATTGTTATGTTATAACATTGTGAATGCTGTACTTTGGTTTCTGTGAATGTTTTGTCTTAGTTTATTATTGACTAGTGAGTTCACTCTACTATGTGATCAGAACCTTAAAGCTATTTGCAGCAGCAGTCCTCTGGAGGGCTGCCTGTACTTGGCTTTACAATACTGTGGCCAAAGCACTCCCAGGGTGTTTGTGAACAGTCACACTAGTGGCTCATTTAGTCTAGTCTGCTACTTATGTGGTATTGGACTTAACAGTCACCATACTCAGCATCTTTTAGCCAGTTAACTCACCAGTTTAGAAACTGGTCTCAAGAAGCCCCACCTTTAAGCCCATCTGAAGAAAGCTCCTAGTCCTGTCTGGATGATCACCTGATTGCAGTCATCCACTGCCACTGACTAAAGGTGTTGATAGCTCCTCTCAAGAGACAAAGAAGATGACTTCTAAAGTAGACAGCAGTCCTAAGACTCAGGACATGGAGTGAGTAATGCTGAATATTTTATCTTGCCTTCCTATTGCATTTTTGTCATTGCCTTCTTGCATCTTTTGATGGGAATCTTTGGAGGTCCTGTGCCTGTCTTCTTCAACCTCCTCATAGTTCTTATTTCCTTGTTTTCTTGTTACTTCCTGGGAAATCTCCATCTAGTACTTATTTCCTTGGTTTCTTGTTATTTCTTGGGGATTTTCATCTACCAGCCCTTACTATGATTCCCCCTAATTAGGTTGTTCTTGGTTGCTCCACACTGTCTTGGTAGGCCTTCACAAAGCCTTGCCTACTGGGCCAATTTGACCTTATCCCTATTGCTGGGACTTCAGGTTTTTTCCTACTATGGATGTGTCCTGCACCCACTGAAGCAACCCCTCCATGGGTTTGCCTGATAGCTTCACTTAATTGACTGCTGGATTTGTGTATGAGGAAACCAGTCATTCTCTCTTGCTCAGCAGGTATCCCATGTCATTTGTAAGATCTCAGTCCTGGAGCAAAATAATGACTGTTGGACTGCTCTTGGTATGATGCACCCAGACTTTGGAGGTTATTCCCTTGAAATA
>JAQQSW010005026.1:0-14297 GCA_028646575.1 Pseudocheirus occidentalis | reverse complement strand
GTGTGTGTGTGTGTGTGTGTGTGTGTGTGTGTGTGTGTGGTCTATGGAAAACCTGCTTTGACAGTAGTTCATGTGAAAAAAGCACAGCTGATCAAAAGCTAATATGAAGAGTTGCTCTTTAAAAAAAAAAAAAAAGCAGGGGCGGCTGTGTGACGGAGTAGAGCACCAGCCCTGGAGTCAGGAGGACCTGAGTTCAAATCTGGCCTCAGACACTTGACACACTAACTAGCCATGTGACTTTGGGCAAGTCACTTAACCCCAACTGCCTTGCCTTCTTCCCTCTAAAAAAATGTAACACACTCTTAAATTGTATTAACTAGTTTGTTTGTTTGTTTTTCACTTGTGTCTGAGTTAATGATTCCCCTTGGGGTTTTCTTGACAGGGATAAGAGATAGTTTGCCATTTCCTCCTCCAGTTCATTTTACAGAAGAGGAAACTAAGGCAAAATGAGTTAATTGACTTGCTCAGGGTCATATAGCTAGTAGGTATCTGAACCCAGATGTGAACTCAAAAAGATTATCCAGACTTCAGGCCTGGTACTCTATCCACTGTGCCACCTTGCTGCCCTGTATTGTCTTTCTATCTCTTGGCAAATAGTCATTCAACAACCATTTTTTTAAAATTTATTTGTTTGTTTACTTTTAGTTTACAAGATTCAGTTCCACAATCCTTTGATTTTCTAATTTTCTCCCCCCCCACCCGCCCCTTCCACCATGGCAGCGTGCAATCAAGTATAGGATCTGCAAATACTTCCGCATTAGACATTCGTCTGCCGACAAGTGTTTCTTGAGCGCCTACTGTTTGCCAGGCTGGGTACGCTCCTTGAGGGCAGGAGCTGGTTCATTTGTTTATTTTTTTGCCTTTCTTTGTATCTTCAATATTTAGCACAGTGCTTAACACATAGCTCCCAATAAATGTTTGTTGACTGATCAGTTGATGGATCATGGCCCGGTTGTACTCTGCATTAGCCAGGCTACAAATGGAGCATGTTATGGGGTTCTGTTTTAAGTGGAACATTCAGACGATAGAATTCCCCAAAGAGAGTGACCGGGATGGTGAGGGATCTGCTTAGTGAGACAGGAACCAGTGAATGAACTACATGAGTATAGCTAACTTGGAGACAAGAAGACTTAGGGGCGTTAGGGGTCCTTTAAGATGGGAAGAGATGCCAGGCTAACTGGAAGGAAGATTGTTTCATTTTTTGTTTGTAACCTAAGCACCCGGCACAATGCCTGGTTGGTGGTAATCATGGCATATAGTAATTGAGTAAAAAATACCAGTTATTGGGTTGCCCCAAAGCTGCTTTCGTAGACCTTACTTTGTGAGTTCTTACATCTCCCTCAGCATTCTTAGGCAGCTTGGTGGGATAGTGGATAGAGCACAGGGCCTGGAATCAGTAAGACTTGAGTTCGCATCCTGAGACACTTATTGTGTGATCCTGGGCAAGTCACTGAACCTCTGTTGGTTGCTTCAGATTCCTCCTCTGTAAAATGGGGTTAATAATAGCACCTACCTCCCAGGGTTGTTCTGAGGATCAGATGAGATGATATTTGTAAAGGACTTAGCACAGGGCCTGGCTTATACACTTATTCCTTCCCTCTTATTCACCTACAAAAAAGTAATCACTATGTTTACCTACTCAGTCTACCAAAATTAAACATAGAACAATAGCAAGATTTAGATTCAACAATACCAGGACTGGGTTTTTTAAAATTACATGTGAAAAAACAACTTTTAAACATTTATTTTTAAAAAAATTTAATTTTTAAAAATTGAATTCCAAATTCTCTCCTTCCCTTCCCTCCCTCTCCTTGAGAAGGTAAGCAATTTGCTATAGATAACACATGTCAATCATGCAAAACCTATTTGCTTGTTATCCATGAACTCATGTCTGTTTTTATCTGAACTCCACAAAATATTACGTGAGAAGAATAAGAGTGATATTGCTATTGATATTAACAACCATAACAACAACTGAGTTGGCCTTTCTATTGGCCCTTAAGATTTGTAAAGCGCTTTATAAACATCATCTCCTAAGATACATTTATTGAGATGAGAAAAATACCCTCATCTGAGTTATGCTTGGAAATCCTTTCTATGTCCTTTAGTTAGATTTTTTTTTCTTTTTGTATCATATTTTCTTTGGATACTACAGTTCCTCCTCATGTTAATAATTCCTTCTTTCTTCCATTATACAGTTGTCTTGGGAGACAAAGTGAAAGCATTTTACACTCGCCTGCCATTCCAGGTACTGAGGGGGATTTCCGTAAGAAGCAAAGTGTCTATGACAAGAAAATCTGTTTCCACTGGGTAAGGTGTTAACCCTGTGATTTTTATTTTCCTGATTGGGAGATAAGCCTCATCGCAAAAGCCTTCAGAAACCTAAGAGCCCAAGGAGCTCAGAGGATGCCATCTGAGGACGCCATATTTGCTCTTGTCCTTAGCTGCTGTCTGGGAAGCAATGGCCCTGTGATGGTCTGAAGTCTAGTTTTGAGGAAGGGGAAACAGATCTGTAACACAAAGATCAATATGGAGAATGTGATCTGGGCATAAGTCATGACACATTGACTAAGTGGGGAAGAAAAGGATAAATAATCTTTCACTACTTATTGCCCAACTGGGCAGACATTCAGGCCATGAATATAATAGGGCACTGACTCTGATCCTGGGCATGACTTCTCAAACACTCAATCTCCCTCCTTAAACTAAAAGCTGAGATCAGAATCTAGCTATGTGACCCTGCAAAAGTTACCTGACTTCTGTCTGCCTCAGTTTCTTCACCTACTTCCCAGGGTTGTTATGAGGAACAAATGACATAATTATAAAATGCTAAACACAGTATCTAGCATATAGTAGGTACTTAATAAATGCTTATTCCCTTCCCCTCCTTAATAAATGCTTGTTATCTCTCTCCCCCATATTTTATCCCATACTCTAACCAAATTGATTGGTGAATATACTCCTCATTTTCCTATCCTTTTGCTTAATTGCTTATGTTATGTTGTTCTTTATTTTATTAATTTTTTCAATTATATTTCTTTTTAAAACATTTCAATTTGTTATTTATTTTGAAAAGATTTTTCTTTTTAAATTTTAAATTCCAAGTTCTCTCTATCCCTCCAACCTCCTCCCCCACCCACTGAGAAGACAAGCACTATGATGTCACTCATACGTGTGAAGTCATGTAAAACATATTCCTGTATTAGCCATATATTTTTAAAAGCAAGGAAAATAAAGAAAAGCAAGAAAATTATACTACAGTTTGCACTCAGAGCTCATCATCATCCAGTTCCCTCTGGAAGTCAATAGCATTTTTTCATCATGAGTCCTGTGGAACGGTCTTGTGTCATTGTCTTGATCAAAGTAGCCGAGTTTTTCATGGTGGATCATCATCGTTAAAACATTGCTGTTACTGTGCACAGTAATCTCCTGATTCTTCTGACTTCACTTTGCATCAGTTAGTATAAATCTTGTCATGTTTTTTTCTGAAATTGCTCCCCTCCTCATTTTTGTAGCACAATAGTTCTCCATTACCATAGCTCATTCAGCCATTCCCTCAATTTCCAGTTCTTTGCCCCCACAGAAAAGAGCTGCTATAAGTATTTCTGTACATATAGGCATTCTTCCCTTTTCTTTGATCTCTTTGGAATCCAGACCTAGTAGAGATATTGTTGGGTCAAAGGGGATGCACAGTTTTAAAGCCCTTTGGGCATAGCTCCAAAACGTTCTCCAAAATGGTTGGACCAGTTTACTATTGCAGCCAGTTCATTAATGAACCTGTTTTCTCCCATCCCCTCCAGCCTTTGTCATTCCTGATAGGTGTGACAGGATACCTCAGAATTGTTTAAATTTGCATTTCCCTAATCAATAGCAATTTAGAGCATTTTTTCATATGACTATAGAAAGCTTTGATTTCTTTGTCTGAAAACTGCCTTCATATCCTTTAACCATTTTTCCTTTTGCTTACTTTGATGCAATAAAGTTTTTTTAAGTACCTGTTCTGTAGAAGGCATCTAGCTTTGCTGAAATGAACTGAAGACATGTTCTGCTCTTAGGGTTTTGGTGGAATTCCAGGACAGTAAAGGACCTCAGACTCCTCCAATCATTCCATGAGAACTAGGACAAGATAGCAAGGAATTAGATTGGCTGTGGGCTAGCAGACTCTCTGAAAGTCTAGCCAATTTAAATTCATTTTATCCTGGGTCAAGTTTATAATGGCATAACTAGGAATTCTTTCATCTAGGGGAACAAAATGTCGAGATGGAGATGAGGTACACCATCAGTGACAGAGTAAATAATATACAATAGAGCTGGGGCAATCTGATTATAAATTCAATTGCAGGGAGAGGGGATTCAATTTCCCAATTCATCTCCCTAGGGTAGGGATGAGTTGCATTATAAAGATGAAATCCTGACAGTCCATGACCTGGGAGGCAGGCTGGCAGAGGACCCAAGGCAGTAGAGATGCAGTGGTGGTGACCGCCTTGGAATGAGTGATCCTAGGGAGAAAGTACCGCCCCCCAATCAATGCCTGAGGCATAGCCTTACTTATCCCATCCTAGGTGTGGCTCAGGCAGCTACTCCATACAATGGGTAGACTACTGAGCCTAGAATCAGAAGACTCATCTTCCTGAGTTCAAATGTGGCCTCAGACATTGACTAGCTTTGTGACCCTGGGCAAGTCACTTCACCCTATTTGCCTCAGTCTTCTCATCTATACAATGAGGTAGAGAAGGAAATGGCAAATCACTCCATTATCACTGCCAAGAAAATCCCAAATGGGGTCATGAAGAGTCTGAAATGAATGAGCAGAAGTTATGTAAACTGCTCGAGGGCAGGAACTTTTCATTGTTGCCTGTGTTCCCGGTGCCTGCCTAGCACATAGTAGGTGCTGGATGAAAGCTTGTTGATTGATTAATTTCCACGATTTCTGGGTCCTAGAGGAAAAGCTGAAAAGTTTCATGGTGTATTCCAGGGGACCAGTTGCTAACTGTATTGATAGAGTTTCCTCTCTGAATAAGAACAGCAACAACAACAAAATCAGAAAAACTTGATTGTGTTTCTTTCCTGGCCAGGTTCTTTGAATGTGAACGAAGGTGTGATGCTGATCCCTGCTGCAAAGGCTTTGGCTTCCTCAATGTTTCCCAGACAGAAGGTAGGGCCTTCCAAAGATAATTCTCTCACCTGGTTTGGTTGCCCTTGTAACATGGTGAAAAGAGATCCCAAGCCTCTGAACTGGCCTCATCCTTTGACTTCGTAAAAAATCCACTAAGATCTCATTGAAGAGACTTTTCCATAAAACAGAAGTGCCCCCCAAATCCTAAGCAGTAATATGGATGCTTGTGTGGAGAACAGATCATTTTCTTCTCTCTTTTTAAAGCTTATTGATGTTTCCTATCCTTTCCCCCCAAAAGAAAATATAAACAAAAACTCTCACAATAAACCCAGTGTAACAAATTTCCTTATTGGTCATGTCTAGATATATAGCTCTCATTCTGAATTTAAACCTATCACCCCTCCAGCAGGTGGTGAGTGGCATGACTGCTCATCAGGTCTCTGGATTCATGGTTCATTGTTGCATTGATCAGATTTCTAAAGTCTTTCAAAGTTGTTTTTTCTCTAACATGGATTCTTCATGTGGAAACTGTTCAAGTCAATCCTTTCCACTTTTAAATGGTGAGCAACACTGTGAGGTACCAGATAATTATGTAGCAAACCTAACTTTAACTCCAAGACTGTAGATCAGGCCCACCTTCTTCACCTTAAATATTCCTCCATTTTTGTCTTCCTTGGACCCAATGGAAATTTGATGGTTGATCATGAATAGGAAATTAGAATAATGACAGCTCGTGTTTCTTTTGTGCTTCTGGAACAAAGTAATCCCTTCAAAAGAAACTTATGTGGTAAAGAATTCAAGTGTTTTTCTCCCCACTTCATAAATGAAGAAACTGACTCTTGAAGGGAGAAGTATGCAGTGTTATACAACAAAGAAGATAGAAACCAGGCCTTCTGACCCACGCCCAGTGCTTGTCTTTCTAGAACAAAACGCTGCCTGTACAATTTTTTTTTCTTTCCTAGAGGTCTATGAATTTCCTCTTCTTCAATGGAAATGATCATCACTATGACCCTTTTTCCTTCTGATGGCCATTGTATTGCCAGGTGGAGAGGTGATGTGCCTGACTCTGAGCAATCTAGGATTCCAGATATGCAGTGAAGAAACCAAAGGCCCCTGGCGTGTTTTGGACTGTAGCTCTCCTGATACTGAAATCAGAACATATCCCTTTGGCTGGTACCTGAACCCTGGTGAGTTACCGATTCAGTCGTCATGAAACGTCTGTCAGCACAGACATCTCACTCACTGTTTCTGAACTAGGACATTTTCCATATCGTGTATCTCTCTATCACGAAAAAATTCTTGGGCTTTCCCACAATCCCCTGTTCTTTCACACCCCAATGCCAACTTCTTCCCTGAACAAGGAAGGTGGCAGGGGCTATGCTAAGAAGAAAGCAGGGATTTGGTCCTGCCATAATTCCTAGCCTGGGCTTTTTTGTTCAGTAAGAACTTGATATAATAACAGTAGCTAGCACTCACTATACGCCAGGCATTGGGTCAAGCACTTTCTCTCATTTGATCCTCATGACAACCTTGGGACATAAGTGCTATTATAATTCCCATTTTACAGGTCAGGAAACTGAGGCAGAGGTGAACAGAGGTTAAATGACTTGTTCAGGGTCACACAGACAGATTTGAGCTAAGGTCTTCCTGACTCAGTGTTCTAGCCACAGTACCACTGACTGAATGAATAAATGAGTGAATGTGTTAACACAATCCAGAAGTGGGGAAATTGAACTTCGGAGCAGGAAGGCAGCAACTATTGTCATTTATCCTGATGAGAACAACAGCCCTTTTTCCTCTCTGCTGTTGTTCAGTCATTTCAGACTGTGACCCCAGCTGAGCTTTTCTCGGCAAAGCTACTGGACTGGTTTGTCGTTTCCTTCTTCAGCTTATTTTACAGATGGGGAAGCTGAGGCAAACAGGATTAAGTGACTTGCTTAGAGTCACCCAACTAGTAAGTGTCTGAGTTCAGATTTGAACCCAGGTCTTCCTGACTCCAGGCTAAGTCTCTATAGCGCTACCTAGCTGCCTACAGTTGCCTGTAGCGAAATAGTAAAACAGAGTTAGCCTAAGATTCTGGACCAGTGTTCCCGGTCTGAACCTTAGGATGTAGAATTGACTGTGTTCTAAAGAAGGAGAACCAACAAGCCAGCTGGCACCTTTCTGTGGAGAACTGTGTAACGTTGGAGGATGGGGTTTCTTTGTGGCTTTCCTTTTGCATCTGTGTTTGAATTCTCTTTATTCCCTTGGTTGATGGGGACTCCAAGAGAAAGGAAAATATTTTTATTGAGTTTGTTGTACAAGCTGTTGGAGGTGCTAAAGGCATAGCTCATAGTAATAGGCCTGGGCAATAGTGATGTCCTGTCACAAAAGCAAGGACTGGGGCTTCCTCGATGCTTCTGTGATCCCACGAGCCTATGATTCAATATGCTTCTAATGTATGACAGAATCATTCAGCTAAGATATTTATGAAAGACGAGGGAAAATTGCCATCATTAATCTACACAGGCTGGCTAGCACTGCCTTGGGGCTTCTTTGGATGAACAGTGCGAAAGGTGCAGGTCTCAGCTTGCCTGTGGCATGAAAGGAGGGGCATGGCTCTAGTCTGGGTACCCTGAGCCCCACTTTCAGTTTATTGTGTAGCAGGTGACTCAGATGAACACTGACAGCTTTGCACAGAGGCCTAACTATAGAAAACTTTGCACCAGGGGAAGTGGAATGAAATGTGAGATGGGTAGAGAGGGGTAAAAGGAGAAGAATTCACCTGAGGTGTTGCAGCAGGGTAGAGCTGTCTTCCTTTTTAAACTGAGTGATCTTGTTAACTAGATTCAGAACAGCATTTGTTTCCTAGTTGTGAGGAGATTGATTGCAAATGTTGCCAATGTCCTCTAAATTTTGGTGTCCTAGGTCAAAGCCCTGATTGCCCAGCCCTAGTTACCTCTTTGCTCTTACAAAAGTGCCAACTGACGTGTGGCCAGTGAGATAAACACAAGATGTCTGCATCAAATACACCAAGAGCTGTCTCTGTTGAGTATTGTTTAATGATTTGGCTTCTCTTTTCCATGCTCATTCCATGCTCCTTGGCACCATGATTCCCCTGTCAGCTCCACCCGCCTTGTCCACATCATTCCCAAGCACAGACTTCCTGAAAACTGTCTTTTCTGATGCCCCTGCAATGGGAGTATCTTCTACCCTAAGTAATATTTCTGTCAGCCACTAGACATTTGGTACCTACTCTATACCAGACAATGTAATGTGCTGGGCTCGGGGTATAAAAAGACAAAAATCAAAACCCTTATTGCCCTTGTGAAACTCATATTCTGTTGTGGCAGACATAACAACAACAACAATTATAGCATTTATATAACACCTAATGTGTGCCAGGCACTGGGCAAAAGACTTCACAATTACCATTTCATTTGATCTCACTTTGACCATAGGAGCTATTAATAAACACATTTTACAGATGAGGAAACTGAGGCAAACAGGACTAAGTGACTTGTTCAAGGTTACACAGCTATTAAGTATCTGGGGCTGGATTTGAACTCAAGTCTTCTTGACTCCAGACCCAACCTTCTATCTACCATGCTACCTAACTGCTCCCACATGTGAAATACCTAACATTAATAATATAGCACTTTAAGGTTTACAAAACATTTTCCACATATTATTTCATTTGACCCCCTAAAATCTATCTGTGTGACTGTTGGGATATATGGACTCCAGGTTAAGAACCCCTGCTCTAGCGGCTGCTTCATCCAGCTTCTTGATTTTTACGGATGAGGAAACAGGTTCAGAGAGATGTGGCTTGGCCAAGGTCAGGCAAATAAACATGTCAGAACCAGTTTGGGTGTTTGAACTCTAAATCCAATGTCTTTCTACTATGTCAGAAGTGCCAAGCCATGTATGACTTTTTAGCTTGGCCCAAGAAGCTAAAATTTCCTGCATGAAATTAGGTTTTGGTTGGGCAGGCTGGGGGTTCCATGAGGTCTTTACTTCCTTCTCTTTGTACATATATGTGTGTGCACTTGTGTGTATGAGAATCAGTTAATCAACAAACATGTATTAAGTCCTTATTTCATGTCAGAGACTATTCTAGTTGCTGAGAATACACAGGAAGGCAAAAGTAGTCCCTGACCTCGAGGAGCTTTCATTCTGGCAGGAGAGACAACCTAGAAGTAACTAGTTATGTACATGATATATACAGACTAGATGAAAGGCACCGAGAGGGGGAGGCACCACCAGTTGTGTGTGCTTCTGCGTTCCAGAGTTAAAATGTGTCAAGCTCAGTGGGCTTGGCCCACAGGTGGCCATCCTTTGCACACAGTCCTTCAGTCTGAGCTGGAGGCCTTTTCTTGCAGAGTCTCAAATTATTTTGGTCAAAAAGACTTGGCCTATGTAATTAGATGATCTCAGTGGGAGGCTGGGGGTGGTAGGAAAAATGTTCCATTTATAACCTTCCTCCCCCCCTCTTTACTCGTTGAAATAAGGAGAAAAAATTAATTTCTTTAGAAAAATGTAGACAAGAAGATTAGGCTAGACCACATTATATTAGGCTCATTGGACTTCTGTTTGCCCAGAGGGAGCCTAGAATAGTGCTAAGAACCCTGGGTCAAGAGTCAAATGACCAGCATCCAAATTCTAGCTCTTTGCTTACTTCCTCTGTGTAACGCCAGGTCTCTGTTCTCTAATCTATAAAATAGCCTGAACAAGATGGTTTTTAAGGTCCCTTCAAACTCTAAATCTTTTGTACATTCTTATTAGTATTTTCCCCCTTAACCTGGACTTGGCATTTCTTTATGCTGTGTCTCAAAGCTTTCATTTTTTTTTCTTTTTTTGTCTTGAGTTTGCACAAGAAATAGCCAGGTGAAATCCTGTCTGCAAAAATAATGACTTTGCTCAGAGATGCTGGGTGGGTGTGTGGGTGCAGGGGAAGTAGAAGGGACTAACTACAATAGGAAGGAAGAATTAGACCAAGATGTTACATCAGCTCAGCAAGACTTGCCAAGAGCCTGCCCAAGGTGCTCACTGTCCCCACCATTGAATGAATGCTCAGGAGTATTCTTTTTCATCTGGTTCTATAGAACTGCTACTATAACAGAATGTTCTCTGTTGGGTCAGGCTGGAGCAGGAAGGCTGGATGGGAAGAGCGTGGGCAGAGATGGGAGTACCTTCACAAAGTCCATGGGATCTTTGAACACATCAGAGACACTAGTCTTCCCATTGAGCAAAGCTCTCAAACGTGGCATTGATAACTGCATGGAAAAATTATTAGCCATTTGATTTTAGAAAAATAGTTTCATATTTTGGGGCCTTGGTTTCTTCGCATGTAAAATGAGAGGGTGCTTGTGCAACAGATAAGAACTCTGAGGCCCATAGAGGTCAGACAGCTTGCCCAAGATCACACGGATAGTATCTAGGAGAGCCAGCTTCCAAACCCAGGTCCTTTGCCCTAAGTGGTACACTGAATAGAGCGAAACCCAAAGAAAGGAAGACCTGAATTCAAATTCACTCAGATAACTACCTGGGCAAGTTGCTGAACCTCTGTGTGCCTCAGTTTCCTCAATAGCACCTACCTCCCAGGGTTGTTGTGAGGATCAAATGAGATATTTGTAAGGTGCTTAATCCAACATTTAGCTATTAGTAGGTGTTTAATAAATGCTTATTCCCTTCTTTCCTCCTTTCTTTGGATTCTGGTGAAAGGCAACATGGTATAGTGGAGGAATCACCAGATTAAAACCAGAGCAACTTGTTTTGAATTCTGTCTACTTTACTACCTGTACAACATTAGACAGATTCTTAAATTTCCTTTTGTCTTGGTCTCTTCATCTGTAAAATAAGGAAATTGAGCTAGATTTTGTCAGGGGCTCGTGTCAGCTCTAGATATTATTATTCCTTTTGGAGGGAAGTAAGATCTGAGCTGGGTCTTGGGAGACAAGTAGGAGAATATGGAGAAGTGGGGATGGAAGGCAAAGGTCTCTCAGGCAGATCAAGGGGAATGAGCAAAGAATAGAATGTAAATACTTTCACAGAATATAAGCTCATTGAGGGCAACAGAAGTTTTGATTTTGTACCCTCAGTGCCTTGTACATAGTAACTACCCTAAATGAATGAAAAATGAGAGAGAAGGGAGGCAAGGAAGAATAAATAAATAGAGAACACTTGGATCATAAACCAAAGAGAATAACAAATTTAAATCTATAAGAGACTTTAGGGAGGTGTAATAGTTATTTTTTTAGATAAGGAAACTGAGATCATCCAGGTTCACATAGATTGAGAAACGAGGATTCTAATGCAAGTCCTGATTCCAAATCCAGTGTTCTTTCTATTCCACCATGATGTCTTACTAGAGGCAGTCTGTTTTTGGCTTGATGAAGGACCACAGGAAGCCTCAGTTGGCCCTGGAACTTTACCAAAAACAGAGGGGCAATGCTGAACAAAAATTCATGCAAATGAAGGTATTTTCAGAACCCTCTCCCACCCAAGTCTGTCACTCTGCAGGTGTGCCCCCAAACTGTGAGAACTAAGAAGGGGAACGTTCTCAAAGTTCAGGGTACTACAGTGAAAACTCAAGAGAAATATGAAGAGTGGCTTTTGTGGTGGGAAAATTCTGAAATTCTTCTGACTTCAATGGGTCAGGGACTGTCTGCCCTTTGAAGGTTGGAACTGAGCTCATTTAACCTGCAGCTGTGTGTTGGCTGGAACTGAGGCAGTGCATTTGGTTTTTAAGTAGGAAATGTAAAATGCTGGTTTCTAGAAAGGGCCAATAGTCTCTCAACTTCCTTTTGCCAAGCACACTTATTCATATATCCAACAAACATTCATAACTGGTGGGTGATGAGCCTGTTGTTGAGTTGTATCTGACTCTTTGTGATGCTGTGAACCACACTGTCCATGGGGCTTTTTTGGAAAAGAAACTGGAGTGGTTTACCATTTCCTTCTCCAGTGAATTAAGGCAGAGAGAGGTTAAGTGACTTGCTCAGGGTCACTCAGCTAATAAACTTCTGAGACTGGATTTGAACTCAGGTTTTCCTGACCCCAGGCCAGGTGCCACTATCCACTGAGCTACCAGATGCCTCAAGCCACCAACTCAATTTTGCTTTATACAAACTGTGTTTACTTTCCTCTTACTTCTCAATCCATTGCAAATGGATTCATTTAATTGGAAGTGGTATTTCCACATTATCACTCAACAGCTCTCTCTGCTCTCTCCAAAGTTACCAATGATTTCTTAATTGCCAAATCTATAATAGCTTTTTCTAAATCTTTTTCCTTCTTGATTTCTCTATAATATTTGATATTGTTGACCACTCTCCCTTCCTGCAAACCTTCTCCTCTCTGATTTTTCATGATGCCACTCTCCCTTGGTTCTGCCTGTTTGGCTACTCTTTGTCAAGCTTTGCAGGATCATCATCCAGTGTTACAGACCTTAACCATGGGTGTACCACTTAAGCTTCTGTTCTCAGCCCTCTTCTATTTTATCTCTAGACTATTTCTCTCTTGGTGACTTCATCAGATCCTATTAAGTCCAATTATAATTGCAGATAATTATAGAATATGCAGAAGAGTCCCCTATCTACCCATACATCTATGTATCTAACTGCCTATGTATCTGTCTGTCTTTCTACTGAGTCTTTCTCCCAAGCTCCAGGCTGGCATCACTGACCAAATGGATATCCATTTTAGAATGTCCAAAACAGAACTTGTCTTTTCAAAGCCCACCCTTCTTCCCAATATCTTTGTTTCTGTTAAAGTTGTAAATATCCTTCCTATTACCAAGGCCCACAACCTCAGAGCCTACTCCTTACTTTTATTCCTCAGGTACATCTCTAACCCCTACACCCAATCACCTGTCAAGTCTTACCGATCCTACCTCCACTTTTCTGGCCTTATTACTCTTTTCTCCACTTACCTGGTCAATTCTCTAATTCAGAACATCATCACCTCTCTCCTGGTTGATTACCATAGTTCCCTAATTAGTTCCCCTACCTCAATTCTGTCTTTTCTTAAATTCATTCTTTAGTTACCTCCTAAAGTACAAGTCTATGACATTTTCATTGAGAACCCCAAATACCCCATTGGAGGAAGCTATTAGAGGCAAATGATAGAATCATAAGAAAATTCTTGACAAGAATTTCTATTTTATACTCTCACTCCGCAGAAGGACTAGACTCAAACCATGCTAGCCTCGAATAGCAGGTCTTTAAAAAGCCTTTTAACCATCCATTTTAAAACTTTGTCCCCTCTTTTGCTGTGGCTAGCACAGTCTGGGCCTAGCTACCAGCTGAGTGAAATAAAGGGACACAGAGAGAGAGCTTCTAGCTGAATAAGAAAGAGAGAGAGAGACGGGGTTGTATTCCATAGTCTGTTTATTGCAGACCTGTTTCATACAGAGCCGAAGACACATGGGAGTTACAAGGTTTATATACCCTTAGCAGAATGCAAGGAACCACCCTTGGTCTCGATCTTTCTCTACCCCAACCCAAAGCCAATCCTCCTTAAGCTCTTTATCCTGGGACTATGTCCAGAGGCACAAACAGGGTGTTACAATCAAGACTTGCAAATTAACTTGGTACTTTCTTTAGATATTCATGAAACCAATGAGAGCATCCACCCAACAAGATTATACTTTCCTTCCATATCTGCCTAATGACCTTTGTAGAACTAGGGAACTAATGTGGCCAAGGACCCTGAAAGTCTTGGCCCACAACACTCCTTTCTACCTTAGATGCATTTGCCAGATCTGTCTTCTTTGGGGGGGCAAAAAAGACAAAGCTGCCTGAGCCTGTCACTGAAAAGGTCCTCTACAATCTGACCCAACTCTTCCTTTTCAGCCTTATCTTAAAACTACTCTTTTTCATGTACTCTGCATTTCAGCCAAGCTAGATTATTCACTTTGTCCCAAACAAGTCTTAAGTTGTTGATATAATTTAAAAGTTCAACTCAAATGTCACTTTCCCCACCAAGATTCCCCTGATTTCCCTTGCTGGAAGTAATTTCTCCCTCTTCTGTTATTGTACCACCCTCTACACCTGTTACACAATTTCCTTATCCTAATTTTTGCATATTTTTATCTACTCTTTGCCTTAACACCTAATAAACGTCTTATTTAAACTTGTATACACATCTACATTCAGAGAAAGATCCAGAAAGATCAGAGTTTAAAAGGAGACTGAAGCAA